>OY744572.1:3078840-3349081 GCA_963556235.1 Cryptophagus acutangulus | reverse complement strand
CTAACCTAACCTAACCTAACCTAACCTAACCTAACCTAACCTAACCTAACCTAACCTAACCTAACCTAACCTAACCTAACCTAACCTAACCTAACCTAACCTAACCTAACCTAACCTAACCTAACCTAACCTAACCTAACCTAACCTAACCTAACCTAACCTAACCTAACCTAACCTAACCTAACCTAACCTAACCTAACCTAACCTAACCTAACCTAACCTAACCTAACCTAACCTAACCTAACCTAACCTAACCTAACCTAACCTAACCTAACCTAACCTAACCTAACCTAACCTAACCTAACCTAACCTAACCTAACCTAACCTAACCTAACCTAACCTAACCTAACCTAACCTAACCTAACCTAACCTAACCTAACCTAACCTAACCTAACCTAACCTAACCTAACCTAACCTAACCTAACCTAACCTAACCTAACCTAACCTAACCTAACCTAACCTAACCTAACCTAACCTAACCTAACCTAACCTAACCTAACCTAACCTAACCTAACCTAACCTAACCTAACCTAACCTAACCTAACCTAACCTAACCTAACCTAACCTAACCTAACCTAACCTAACCTAACCTAACCTAACCTAACCTAACCTAACCTAACCTAACCTAACCTAACCTAACCTAACCTAACCTAACCTAACCTAACCTAACCTAACCTAACCTAACCTAACCTAACCTAACCTAACCTAACCTAACCTAACCTAACCTAAGCTAACCTAACCTAACCTAACCTAACCTAACCTAACCTAACCTAACCTAACCTAACCTAACCTAACCTAACCTAACCTAACCTAACCTAACCTTTTTTTTTTTTTTTTTTTTTTTTTTTTTTTTTTTTTTTTTTTTTTTTGATGGAGGAATGCGTTAAGCACCGGCCCCCCGCATTTCCGCGGGGGAGTGTGGGACTCCTTCTTGCTCGAACAAGAAGTATACCCACTAAACCTCCATCACTGCGAAGCTATAGACCATTTACTACGGGACCGCCTTTCGGCATTACATCGTAGTAAATGGCTATCGGAATCATACGAAAGTGGCTGACCTCACGGCTAAGCCACTCGTATCACGGAACCCTTCCTTCCCTCCTTCCTTCTAAATCGAAAAACGCGCCTCCACGACCGGATCCTTCCGGCGAAGAATGCCCAAAAACAACGAATCGACAGCCTTCCACTCCTCGGGCCCGCGCAGCATCACCTCAATCAGGTTCCCCGGATGGAGCTCTACGCCCACTGCTCTCGTAGCTCGATCCCTTTCATCCACCCACTCCTCGCAATAGAAGAGGGTGTGCTCGGCGGTGTCCGGGACGTTGCATGAGTAGCAGCGATCGGACGCAGTCTTACCAATCCGTTGCAGGTAGCTGCCGAACTGGCCGTGTCCAGTAAGGAACTGGGTGGCGCAGTACGACAACTCGCCGTGCAACCTATCCCTCCATAACCTGATCTCCGGTATCAACTGCCTGGTCCATGCGCCGTTCGGAGTATCGTTCCATCGCCGCTGCCAGACATCCATCGTCCTCTCCCGATTCTCCACGCGCTCAGCTGTTGTGGCCCTCCAGTCCAGTTTCCGCAGGCTGGCTAACAGGTCCATAGGTAGGACTCCTGCCACCACCTGCATCGCCTCGGTAGAGACAGTCCTATTGGCACGAGAGATACCAATAAGAGTGCCTCTCTGCGATCTGTTCAGCTTATCTCGGACCTTCTGGAGCCTGACCGCATCTGCCCATACGGGGGCCCCATACAACAGCACCGACTGGTGCACAGATGCCAGTAGCCTCCTCGCCGCGTCGCCGGCACCACCAATCCTGGGCATGAGACAGCGAAGTCCCCGGACTGTCGCCTCAGCCTTGCGGCACGCCTCCTGCACGTGCCTCACCCAACTCCCCGCGCTGTCGATCCAGATTCCCAGATGCTTCAGGTGCGGCTCTAGCTGCACCGTCTCACCCAAGGAATCTATCTCTCTAGCGCCGATCGCCTTACGCCTCCCAATGAGAAGCGCCGCCTTCGTCTTCTCGGCTGCGATCTCCAGCCCCTTCTCACTCATCCACCGGTTGACTAGCCTAATCGAATCCTCCGCCTTGGCCTTCGTCTCTGGGAGGTCCCTGCCTACTGCGGCGATGACAAGATCGTCTGCGTATGCTATAGAACTGCAGCCCCGAGGGAGCTGCAGCCTTAGCACACCGTCATACGCCACATTCCACAGCAGGGGTCCCAACACCGATCCTTGCGGTACTCCCGCCGACATCATCCTACTCGTCCCTTCGACGACCAGCTCCCGGTCCTCCAGGTAACTCATCATGAGTCTGATGAGGTACTGGTCCACCTCCCTCCTCTGCAGCTCTGCCACCACTTCTGTCCACTTTGCCGTGTTAAAGGCATTGCGGACATCTATGGCGACAACGATGCAGAGCTCCCTTCTCCTCCACGATCCCTCCTTCGCCGACTGAACAATCCTCACGACTTCTTGGACGGCATCCAGCGTAGCGCGTTCGGCTCTGAAACCGAACTGGTGCTCGTCCAAGTCATTGCCGGACCGTTCCAGGGCATCCACGATCCTCCCATGTATAATCCGCTCATACACCTTTCCTAGCGTGTCCAGTAGACAAATGGGCCTTGCCCCTCCCTCTTCCTCCGGGTTCTTCCCGGCCTTGGGGATCAAGACTACTCGCGCCTTCTTCCACCGATTCGGGAATGTGCCTGACTGGATTAGTCTGCTATACAGTCCAGCCAGGTCCTCGGCGTAGTCCACCACGAGCAGCTTGATCGCTTCGGCGGGGATACCATCAGGGCCGGGGGCCTTCTTATTGCCCAGCCTGCCAACCGCCCTCTCCACTTCCTCGACAGTTACCCTCTCCTCGACTCCCCAGTCAGCTGTCGGCTTGTCCCACAATGCGGCGGGGTGGGTCGGGAACAACTGGTCTGCAATTGCAATCTTTTGCATTCTGGAGAGGATGGGGGCGGAAAGCTTTCCCATCCTCTTGCAAACCAGCTGATATGCCGATCCCCACACGTCATCCTCCACACTATCGATCAGCCTCCTGTAAGATGCCTTCTTGGCCCGCGTGATCGCAGATCTGACAGCCCCTATTGCTTCCCTGAGATGGTCCATGGTCACAAGGTGAGCTGCCAGATTCTGCTCACTGCCTAATCGTCTGGCCCTATGTCTCGCACGCTGCTCCATCCTTCGGCACCGGTTTCTGATGGACAGAGCCTCCCCGACACTGTCGCACCACCAGTATACGGGCTTGCGCCTTCGCCCACGATGCGAAGGAGCTGCCACCTCGCACGACTCTTGCAGGGCGCGGGTCAACGTGTCGACTGTAAAGTCGCCCACGCTGAATAACCGCTCACCCAGAGCCGCACGCATCTTCCCTCTCTGTCCTTCCGTCTGGATCCGCCACCCCCTCTGCTGCTGCTCGTCCAGCCTGCTTCCCTCTTCAGCAGTGATGAGGAACTCAATGGCATTGTGGTCGCTGAGAGTCTCCTCCCTCGAGACCTCCCAGTTTTCCACGCCACCGCCCCTTCCACCACGCATAAAGAAGGTCACGTCCACAATACTCGTCTGACCCCTCCTCTCAAACGTCGGTGTTGAGCCGAGGTTGGCCACCTCCAGGTCTAGGCTATCTGCCCAGTCCCTGAGGATGTCCCCCCTCCGGTCCTCAACATCCGACCCCCACGCGTGACTTTTCGAGTTGAAGTCCCCTCCAACTACGATCGTGCTCCCCGGTGGCTCCATTGCGATGCGCGCGTGCAGTTCGTCCAGCTCCCTCTCGAACGTCGCCCTGTCGTCATTCGGGGAGAGATACACCGAATAAAGCGATGTACCCCCCACCCTAATGTTGACAAATGCAGCCCCGCTGCACTTGTCATCGCACCGCGCGTTCGCCACCCAGATCGCAGCTGACCTCGCCTCGTTCGTCACCCATCCCGCGCTTTTTGAGACGATCTCCTTGTTTGGCTCGCTGACGAGTGCGGCACAAACGCCCTTCCTCCTGCACCTCTCAAACAGCAGGTCGTGTGCCCTCCTGCACCTATTCATATTTAGCTGGACCACCAGCTGACCTGTGTTGTTTGTGGCTTGCATTGTGTAAATAAATAAAATAAATTAATTAATAAATAAAACGGACGACAGGTAGTATAAAATGAATGAATAAATATTGTAAATTACGCGGACAACAGATAGTATAAAAGCTATAAATATATATATATAAAACACTATATGGACTAACGGACAGGTAATAAATATGACAACAGAGAATAAAATATCACGGACAAACAATCAAAAATATCACAGACTATATCACTGGGCCTCTACCGGGACTGGCGTCCTGCCACCCTCGGTATTGCCCTTACCCAACGCCGCCTTCATGAAGGCCTTCATGCGGCCGCATCTGCCCGTCCAGGCCCGATGCGGCTGGTTGCAGAGGGGGCAGTGAGGCTCCTCTGTGCACTTGTCTGCCTTGTGCCCCTCCTTACCACACTTCAGGCAGCTTGCCGAGCGGTCGGTGCCGCTGCATCGACTGGCGAAGTGCCCAGGCTCCCAACACCTGTGGCACTTCTCGACGTTGACCCGAGCCCTCACGCTGACTGCGCTTAGCCCCACAACAATCCCCTTATGTTCGAGGATTTTGGCGGCGGTTTCGGCTGAAGCCACAATATTCGCCGCCAATTTCCCCCTAAGGCCAGTGCGTAGGTCCTTGATCTCAAAGGAGTCCTCCCTCACACTGGCCTGTTCGCTGACGGCCCGCTTAATTTCTTCCTCCGTAAGGGCGGCCTCGATGTTGGACATCATCAAGGTGGATCTTCGGTCGCCCTTTAGGACCTCCACCTTGCTGCCGACGTCGCTCTCGGCGATGAGCCTAGCCATCCCCTTGGCCTCCCCCTCGCTCAGGCTGATCAGGAGGTGCCCATCTCTCGTTTGCCGCACCTCCCCAACTTTTGCCCCTTCGAGGTCCCTTCCGTTAAGCGCCTTCCTGACGCTTGCTAGAAGGGACGGATACTCTTCAGGGCTGTTTCCCCTGACGATGAGCGCCTCGGTCTCCTTCCTTGGTCGTCTACTTGGCTGCCGAGCCAAAGTAGGGCGGGCCGGGGTTGCCCGGCCAGGCTGCGCCTCTTGTCGGGGCGGCACACAGATCTTCGCCCGAATCCCCCTTTGTGCCGCAAAGAGGCACTCCGCCATCTTGCGGTAGGTAGTCGTGGTCGGCCCCCCGGCCGGGATAGAGATATTCTCTACCCCGTTTGCCGCGGCCATCTCCGCCAGTTTGAGCAGCGCCAGAAATAAGGTTTCATTACCTTCTGGTTGCTCGCACCGTACCACCATAATTCTCCTCGTCCTCGTCCTGTCCCCTACCTTTGTAGTTGACTCGAGGACGCCTCCCTCGGCCCCGAGACACATGATGTCCGGGAAGCGGTTTTTAACGATGGAGAGTAGTCCCTCCTCCATCGCCTCCTTGCCCGCGGGGACAACTATTCCCACGACCTCCTCCTCGTGCGCAACAATCGGGTTGATTGCTGCCACCACCGTCCCCGTGTAGGCCTCAATGGGCCAGTCCCTGTGCCCCGCGTGTGCATATGCCTCGAACGAGGTCGCGCTTTTCATCTCGGCGACGGTTATTTTTGGACGGGGAACTTTGTCGCCGTCGATGGCCAGGCTCATCCCCCGCAGTTCAGCTGCCTCTATCATGGCCACCAGTTCGGACAGGGTGGCCAATGAAGCCTCTCCTTTCGCCCTCTCCAGGATACGGGCCCATTCCCTTTTAAAGGGGTCGTCCTTCGGGAGTGCTGTTGGTGGGGGCAAGCTGCCGCTAATGGTCTGCGCGTAGCTGACCCCAGCTACGGCTTGACCACCTTCCACATTCTTGGCCTTGGCCTGGTCCTCCCGCTCGTCCTTAAGCGCCTGCAGCTCCGCCCTTGCTAGGTCGCGCTCGCGCTTAAGCGTCTTCCCGGCAATGGCGTCATCGGTCTTTTGACGCTGGTACGCCCCCTGGTCCCTCCTCAGCTCCTCCTGCTGTTTAGCCAGGGCTGCCTTGAGGTCCTCCACCACCTTGAGCTTCTTCCTCTCCGTCTCTAGCTCACTCTTCTGCCTCCGCACCTCCTCTAATTCCGCGCACAGTCCTTCCTTGATCCGGTCGACCTTGGCATATTCCGGGTCCAGCAGTTTCCTGCTGGATTTGGACGTCGACTGCCTCTTTGTCCTGTCGACCTTCTCAAGATCGACGCCCCTAAGTGACGCGATCTTGTCCACCGCCATCTGCAGGTCCTGGACTTTGACCACCGTGCCGCCCTTACCATTCCCCCTCCGCTTTTTCGCCTGCTGCTCCTCCTGCAGCTCCGGCGAAGAGCCAGACGAAATGTCAATCGACATGTTCATGCTTGTCTTGCTTACCGGCGACCTAACCGGTATCCTCCGGTTCTCTGTGTGCCTCTGCAACATCTCGCGCTCTTCCGTGGTTAAGCTCTGGGAAGTCGCTCCTCTACTCTCCAACGCACCAGTAGCATTATCTAATGCAGCGGCCTGGTTTGGCACCACTGCATTTGGGCAGTTGCTGGATGACGGTCGGGCGGAGCCTGCTCGCTCACTACCAATCCCGACCGGTACTAGGGTATCCCTCCCTTGCACCGTAAACATTTTCTCGTTAATGGAGTCCATGCTTGGTTTATACAGTTTCCCTCTGTTTGAGTTTTATACCTTCCTCCAGGTGTGTGAGACAGCCGCCCCACAGGGATCAGACGCTGCCACCAAGCCGCTCGATACGAAACAGACGCTTGGTGGATTTTTCTGTTTTCGTTCACTGCTCCCTCTCGACCTTACCGGCAAGGGTGACCCCGCCAGGAGCTATGCTCCCACCGGCATTGCTCTTGAGTTCATCGCAGCTACTTGACAAACACTCCTCTGACATGACCTTTGAAAAGGCCCGACAGATCGAAACCACCCAGAAAAAACTCCACGATGCGCAAAAAAAAAAAAAAAAAAAAAAAAAAAAAAAAAAAAAAAAAAAAAAAAAAAAAAAAAAAAAAAAAAAAAAAAAAAAAAATGAAGTTAAAGTTTGACTGAATTTACTTTTTTTTTTTTTTTTTTTTTTTTTTTTTTTTCCGATGGAGAAATGCATTACGCACCCCCCGCTCCCGCGGGGGAGTGTGGGACTCAACCTCAGTTTCTGCTGAGGCCATACCCACTAAAACTCCATCACTTCGGCTGTGGAAGAACAGCAGCGGGACCACCTATTAGGTATAACTTCGCTGATCTGTTCCTCTAGCTCACTCGTTTGTCCGCCGAATTCTTGCGGCGAGTACCGGATCCTTCTTAGTCAGGATGCTCTCGCATAACCTGGCTATGGCATCCCATCCGTTCTGGCCACTGAGCATCGTTTCCACCATGTTTTCCGCATTCAATCTTACTCCGGTGCTACTTTCGGCAACATTTCGCTCTTCCGCCCATTCTTCGCATACGAAGAGGGTGTGCTCTGCCGTATCTATATCGTTGCACTCATAGCACCGGTTCGACTCTGTTTTCCTGATCTTCTTCAAGTACTCATTGAATTGCCCGTGCCCGGTAAGGCACTGGGCCAGGCAGTAGCTGAGGTTTCCATGTTCCCTGCAGGCCCATGCCTCAATCTGTGGAATCAGTCTTCTGGTCCATCCCCCTTTTTCCCCTTCGTTCCAACGCCGTTGCCAGTTTTCAATTGCCGCCGCCCTGTTATTTCGTCGTTCTGCCATTGTAGCACCTCTGTCCAGCTTTCTTCGGTGAGCTTGGATGTCCAGTGGAAGGACTCCTGCCAGCACCTGAAGGGCTTCTGTAGAGACCGTTCTGTGGGCTCTACTTATTCCCAACAGGAGTGGCCTCTGCGCCTTGTCCAGAGTCTTCCTTACTATGCCTATCCTTGTCGCTCCTGCCCAAAGGGGCGCCCCGTATAGCACGATTGAGGCGTGCGCTGTGGCTAATAGCCTTCTGGCGCAGTCTCCAGCCCCTCCCATCCTTGGCATGATTATTCGCAGCCTTTGTGCCGATACCTCCGCCTTGGCGCAGGCCTCCGAGACATGTTTAGTCCACGTCTCTCCCTTGTCTAGCCATAAGCCCAGATGCTTCAAGTGTGGCTCCAGTTCGATCCGAGTCCCCAGAACATCTATAGTTCTATCGCCTTCTACCTTTTTTCTGCCTGTCATGAGGGCCGCCTTAGTCTTTGCAGGTGCTATTTCTAAGTTCCTTGCGTTCATCCAGTCCTGGATAATCTCAAGGCTGGCGCTCCAAGCGCGTTTTGCCCCCTCTAGGTCCTTCGCAACGCATGTAACCAGGAGGTCGTCGGCAAACGCAATAGCCCTACACCCACTAGGGTACTCTAGGTCTAGGACTCCATCATACGCCAGATTCCACAGAAGTGGGCCGAGTACGGACCCCTGTGGAACCCCTGCAGTCACTGGCATTTCTTCACCTTCAATCGGAATCAGGCACCGGTCCTTCAAATAGTCCATCACTATCCTGGTTAGGTAACTATCAATTCCCTTTCTCAGCAGTTCCTCAATAATCGTGACCCATCCGACTTCGTTAAAAGCGTTTTTAACGTCCAGGGCCACGATTATGCACACCTCTCTTTGCCTCCAGTTCCCTTCATTTGCAGACCTAGTGATCCGGAGCACTTCCTCCACAGCGTCCAGGGTAGATCTCCCCGCCCTGAACCCGTACTGATGCTCGTGCAAGTCCCTCCCCTGGCTTTCCATTGCTTCCACTAGACGGTTGGCAATAATTCTCTCGAATATTTTGCCCAACACGTCTAACAAGCATATAGGTCTTGTGCCCCCCGGTTCTTCCGGGTCTTTTCCAGGTTTGGGAATAAGCATCAGTTTTGCCCTCTTCCACTGTTTTGGAAATGTACCCTCCTCTAGCAACTTGCCATACATCTTTGTCAACTCTTCTAGGTAGTCGTTGGCAGCTTCTTTGACTGCTTCTACCGGGATTCCGTCCGGGCCCGGAGCTTTCCTGTTCTTCGTTTTACTAATAGCCCTAAGCACCTCTTCTTCACAAAGTTCCTTCTCCATATCTCCTCGTGGTCTATCCCAGTTTGTCACGGCGTGTGTTGGAAAGAGCCGACTGACAATCCTTCTTCTTTGCATGTTTGAGAGTACCGGGGTTGCCGCTCTGCCCATTCGTTTAGTTACGATTTGGTAGGCAGCACCCCATGCATCTTCTTCAACCTCTTCATTCAATGTTCGGAAGGCTTCTCTTTTGGCTCTTGCAATTTCCCGTTTTACGTTTTTCCTGGATACTCTTAAGCTCTCCAAAGCGACATCGTACTCTTCGTTATTCTGCGCCGTGGGTCTTCTTTTAGCTTTCTCTCTGCTCCTTGATGCTATCCTGCGACATGCGTTTCTGGTTGTGATTGCCTCCTTTACCTGGTCACTCCACCAATATACTTCTCGGCGTCTTCCTCTTTTGGAGGGTATGGCCGCTTGGCAAGCTTCTCGCAACGCGACTGTAAGCGAATCGACGGTAACATTTTCAATTAGTAGTAGCTTCTCTCCCAGTTTTATTCTAAAGGCTTTCTTTTGTTTGGCGGTTTGGAGCCTCCAACCGCTAGTCGCTTTAGCTCCTTCGAGATCTTCCCCGCCAATAGTAAACTCAATGGCGTTATGATCACTAAGGGTTTCCTCCTGTGACACAACCCATTCCTCCACTCTTCCTCTACTGCTGGCCCTTGAAAATGTAATATCAATAATACTTTCGGTCCTGCCCCTACAGAAGGTGGGTGCCGTGCCCAGATTTGAAACTGCCAAATCAAGACCTGCTGCCCACTCCCTCAACTCCGCTCCTCTCCAATCCTCCGTACCAGACCCCCACGCCGGGCTTTTGGCATTGAAGTCTCCACCGACGACTAGCATATGATTTGGACTCTCTGCCAGGATAGTAGTTCCGAGTTCATCGATCTTGCTGCTGAACTCATCCCTTGTAATGTTAGGTGAGAGGTATATCGAATACATCACCACATTACCTATCCTGGCCTTGACAAATGCTTCCCCACTCCCTTTTTCGTCGCATCGAGCTTCTGCCAACCATATGGCTGCTGATTTTTCTTCATTGGCTATCCATCCGTTGCCCCTACTCAGGAGGTCCTTGTTTGGTTCGCTAATTAGAGCCGCGCAAGCCTCCTTTTTAAGGCATCTTTGGATAACCAAATCGTGGGCCTTCTTACTCCGATTCAGGTTAACCTGAACCACTAATTTTGAGGTTGGTTGGGACATTACTGGTGGGAGTCACCCTTAGCTCCAGCTTCGACTTTTCTGGCTGTTCTAATTAGGTCCACCATTTTTTTGCAGTTACCAGCCCATGCGCGGTGTGGCTGGTTGCAAAGGGGGCAATACGGGTTACTCTTGCAGTCTTCCGCACGGTGGCCTTCCGTGCCGCACTTTAGGCAACACTTTGACCTATCAGTTCCCGTGCATTGTCTCGCGTAGTGTCCTGTGTCCCAGCATTTGTGGCACTTGTCCACCCTAACCCGTTCCCTAAGGCGCACTTCGGTTAATCCGATAGTAACGCCCTGGTGGGCGAGAATCTTTGCCGCTGCTGTCTGGGTAGCGTAGACAGTGGCTGCCTGCTGACACCTGCCGCTTGGGCGGAGATCTTTGACCTCTACGTCCTCTTCTGCCACTCCCACTTGTTCTACGATAGTAGAACTGTGTAGAATCTGTTTTCGTTCACTGCTCCCTCTCGACCTTACCGGCAAGGGTGACCCCGCCAGGAGCTATGCTCCCACCGGCATTGCTCTTGAGTTCATCGCAGCTACTTGACAAACACTCCTCTGACATGACCTTTGAAAAGGCCCGACAGATCGAAACCACCCAGAAAAAACTCCACGATGCGCAAAAAAAAAAAAAAAAAAAAAAAAAAAAAAAAAAAAAAAAAAAAAAAAAAAAAAAAAAAAAAAAAAAATGAAGTTAAAGTTTGACTGAATTTACTAAGTGACTTGATTTTACTAAGTGAGTTTACTAATGGAGAAAAAAAAAAAAAAAAAAAAAAAAAAAAAAAGTTGAAAAGTTGAAAAAAAAGTTGCGCATGCGCAGAGCCAGTTTTGCGCCACCCCGCGCAGACATGGCGTCGAGGCGCCCCGAAACAAAAACTTCGACAAAGTCGCGAAAGTCGACGGGGACATAGGATGTGGACAGGGCTACATAATAAAACAAATAAAAATAAAACAGCTCCGGTGGATCCAGGGCTCCATCCTACAGCGACAACTAATATTTCCCTAAACAGGAAAATATCTGCAAACAAAAATCGAAAAGCCGAAAATCTCGAGCAAAATTTCAAACAAAATCTCGAACGAAACTCTAAGTATTGATGCCGTCATCAGGCATCATGACCGAAATCGTGGGGTACGTCATCCCTGCACGTCACCTCCACTTGGGTTGATTTTCGAACGAAAATCAACAATCGAAATACCAATTTGGCCGCGTTCTTGACATTCCTGTCAAGTCACGCCTTCTTCCCGCAGATGAACCTAATTATAAATTAGCGCCCCAAATGCCCCAAAATACTCACTCAGTACTTTGGCAAACAATTCCTCCAGGTAGCTCACAAGAGCAGTTTCCCGGGAAAGCGTCACTTTCCCGAGCACCGAACAAACACAACAAAACAGCCAACATAAGCGCTGGGGGCTCCCGAATCAAACGCAAACGACCTGCTCGACTCTGTCCAGTGGACTTTCCGGTAGTGATGCACAACATGTGGCACCATTTCCCGGAAAAGCGAACCAGAACAGAGTTTCCGCGAAGACGAACGCAAACACCGAAAATAAACACAACAAACAAAGCCAGCATAAGCGCTGGGGGCTGCGAAAACTGACGAAAAAAGCACGAAAACTGGCTCCATCCAACACATTTCCAGGTAGTGAAGCCAACATGAGGCCCCAGTTCCCGGGAAAGCGTGGATAGAGCGGAATTGCCGCAATGACGAGCACAAAACCGACACAAACACCAAAAATAGCCAGCATACGCGCTGGCAGCTCTCGAAAAAAACGGAAAAAAAACGCGGAAAAACGGCACTAATTAATCATTAATTAGTGCCATTTACGTGGAAAACCGTGTGGCAAAGTCACTTGCCTCATTACAGAGGAGATTCGGTGGCTTTTGCACCGATGGTGTGCAACTTGGCGGAGCGGCAGAAAACACGTCCGCTCTCGGCCAGCGCCAGGCCCGAACACTAGTACCTAACCTAACCTAACCTAACCTAACCTAACCTAACCTAACCTAACCTTTTTTTTTTTTTTTTTTTTTTTTTTTTTGATGGAGGAATGCGTTAAGCACCGGCCCCCCGCATTTCCGCGGGGGAGTGTGGGACTCCTTCTTGCTCGAACAAGAAGTATACCCACTAAACCTCCATCACTGCGAAGCTATAGACCATTTACTACGGGACCGCCTTTCGGCATTACATCGTAGTAAATGGCTATCGGAATCATACGAAAGTGGCTGACCTCACGGCTAAGCCACTCGTATCACGGAACCCTTCCTTCCCTCCTTCCTTCTAAATCGAAAAACGCGCCTCCACAACCGGATCCTTCCGGCGAAGAATGCCCAAAAACAACGAATCGACGGCCTTCCACTCCTCGGGCCCGCGCAGCATCACCTCAATCAGGTTCCCCGGATGGAGCTCTACGCCCACTGCTCTCGTAGCTCGATCCCTTTCATCCACCCACTCCTCGCAATAGAAGAGGGTGTGCTCGGCGGTGTCCGGGACGTTGCATGAGTAGCAGCGATCGGACGCAGTCTTACCAATCCGTTGCAGGTAGCTGCCGAACTGGCCATGTCCAGTAAGGAACTGGGTGGCGCAGTACGACAACTCGCCGTGCAACCTATCCCTCCATAACCTGATCTCCGGTATCAGCTGCCTGGTCCATGCGCCCTTCGGAGCATCGTTCCAACCTAACCTAACCTAACCTAACCTAACCTAACCTAACCTAACCTAACCTAACCTAACCTAACCTTTTTTTTTTTTTTTTTTTTTTTTTTTGATGGTGGAATGCGTTACGCACCCGCCCCCTACATATCTGCAGGGGAGTGTGGGGCTCGTCCTCAACGTCAGTTGAGGCCATACCCACTAAACCACCATCACTCGAAGCACCACCACCTACGCCGGGACCGCCTTTCGGCATAACATCGACATAGGAGGCAGCTGGTTCTTCACCAGTTTGTTGTCACACAACGAATCGAATCAAATATTGGCCATCACATCAAGCTCCAAACCTACAAGGCGATCACAGTGTGCTGAAGACTCTAGCCTTATGTCATCCGAGCAGCCACCACTGGGTCCTTCGCTATAAGGATTTTGGTGAAAAGCGATTCCACCGCTTTCCACTCCACCTCTCCTCGTAACATTGTTGTTACGAGGTTTGCCGCGTTAAGCTCAACTCCAACAATTTCCACTACTGACGCCCTTGCCGCTTCCCACTCCTCGCAGTAAAACAAGGTGTGTTCGGCGGTATCCCTGTCGTTACACACATAGCACCTTGACGACTCTGTCTTTCCGATCCTTCTCCTGTAGTCATTGAAGTGACCGTGACCCGAAAGAAATTGCGTGATGCAATACGAGAGGTTGCCATGCTCCCTTTGCACCCACGGCTCGATCTCCGGAATGAGCTTTTTGGTCCAGGCACCGTCCGTCATCTCCGACCACCTTCTCTGCCAGACATTCATCATAGCCTCCTTGTTAGTTTTCCTATCCTCGCTGCTTGCCCTGTGGTTGTTTTTCCGTAGCTTTGCTTGCAGGTCCATTGGCATTACTGCCGCTATCACTTGCAAAGCCGCTGTTGAAATTGTCCTGTTTCCTCTACTTATACTGATCAAGGAAGTCCTCTGTGCCTGGTTTAGTTTATCGCGTACTTTTCTCATACTAGTGGCATCCGCCCACACCGGTGCTCCATACAAGACCACTGAGGCATGCGTGGCCGCCAACAATCTTCTTGCATGATCACCCGCCCCACCTAGTCTCGGCATTATGCTCCTCAGTCTTTGAGCAGCACCCTCTGCTTTCGCGCAGGCTTCGTAGACATGTTTTACCCAGGACTCATTCTTATCCACCCATATGCCGAGATATTTTAGGTGCGGCTCTATCTCTACTAGTGTGCCCAGGACGTTTATTACCCGGACCCCTTCAATGACCTTGCGTCCAGTGAGCAAGGCGGCTTTGGTTTTGTCGGGCGCAATTTGGAGACCCTTCTCTGTCATCCAGTCATTCAGGGTTGTAAGGGCAATCGACCATTTCTCTTTAATGTCCATCAGCGTTGGACCAATGCAGGCGACTAGCAGATCGTCTGCAAAAGCTATAGCTTTGCATCCGTCCGGGAGAACCAGCTTCAGTATGCCGTCGTACAAAAGGTTCCATAAGAGCGGGCCAAGGACGGAGCCTTGCGGAACGCCCGCTGACACCGCCTTTACTTCCCCCTCTGTTACTTCCAGCGATCGATCCTCTAGATAGCTCATTAGCACTGATACTAGGTACTTATGGAATTTTCGTTTTTTAATTTCCTCCATGATAGTGGCCCATCCAGCAGCGTTAAACGCGTTTTGTACGTCTATGGCTAATAAACCTAACCTAACCTAACCTAACCTAACCTAACCTAACCTTTTTTTTTTTTTTTTTTTTTTTTTTTTTGATGGAGGAATGCGTTAAGCACCGGCCCCCCGCATTTCCGCGGGGGAGTGTGGGACTCCTTCTTGCTCGAACAAGAAGTATACCCACTAAACCTCCATCACTGCGAAGCTATAGACCATTTACTACGGGACCGCCTTTCGGCATTACATCGTAGTAAATGGCTATCGGAATCATACGAAAGTGGCTGACCTCACGGCTAAGCCACTCGTATCACGGAACCCTTCCTTCCCTCCTTCCTTCTAGATCGAAAAACGCGCCTCCACGACCGGATCCTTCCGGCGAAGAATGCCCAAAAACAACGAATCGACAGCCTTCCACTCCTCGGGCCCGCGCAGCATCACCTCAATCAGGTTCCCCGGATGGAGCTCTACGCCCACTGCTCTCGTAGCTCGATCCCTTTCATCCACCCACTCCTCGCAATAGAAGAGGGTGTGCTCGGCGGTGTCCGGGACGTTGCATGAGTAGCAGCGATCGGACGCAGTCTTACCAATCCGTTGCAGGTAGCTGCCGAACTGGCCGTGTCCAGTAAGGAACTGGGTGGCGCAGTACGACAACTCGCCGTGCAACCTATCCCTCCATAACCTGATCTCCGGTATCAACTGCCTGGTCCATGCGCCGTTCGGAGTATCGTTCCATCGCCGCTGCCAGACATCCATCGTCCTCTCCCGATTCTCCACGCGCTCAGCTGTTGTGGCCCTCCAGTCCAGCTTCCGCAGGCTGGCTAACAGGTCCATAGGTAGGACTCCTGCCACCACCTGCATCGCCTCGGTAGAGACAGTCCTATTGGCACGAGAGATACCAATAAGAGTGCCTCTCTGCGATCTGTTCAGCTTATCTCGGACCTTCTGGAGCCTGACCGCATCTGCCCATACGGGGGCCCCATACAACAGCACCGACTGGTGCACAGATGCCAGTAGCCTCCTCGCCGCGTCGCCGGCACCACCAATCCTGGGCATGAGACAGCGAAGTCCCCGGACTGTCGCCTCAGCCTTGCGGCACGCCTCCTGCACGTGCTTTACCCAGCTCCCCGCGCTGTCGATCCAGATTCCCAGGTGTTTCAGGTGCGGCTCTAGCTGCACCGTCTCACCCAAAGAATCTATCTCTCTAGCGCCGATCGCCTTACGCCTCCCAATGAGAAGCGCCGCCTTCGTCTTCTCGGCTGCGATCTCCAGCCCCTTCTCTCCCATCCATCTGTTGACTAGCCTAATCGAATCTTCCGCCTTGGCCTTCGTCTCTGGGAGGTCCCTGCCTATTGCGGCGATGACAAGATCGTCTGCGTATGCTATAGAACTGCAGCCCCGAGGGAGCTGCAGCCTTAGCACACCGTCATACGCCACATTCCACAGCAGGGGTCCCAACACTGATCCTTGCGGTACTCCCGCCGACATCATCCTGCTCGTCCCTTCGACGACCAGCTCCCGGTCCTCCAGGTAACTCATCATGAGTCTGATGAGGTACTGGTCCACCTCCCTCCTCTGCAGCTCTGCCACCACTTCTGTCCACTTTGCCGTGTTAAAGGCATTGCGGACATCTATGGCGACAACGATGCAGAGCTCCCTTCTCCTCCACGATCCCTCCTTCGCCGACTGAACATTCCTCACGACTTCTTGGACGGCATCCAGCGTAGAGCGTTCGGCTCTAAACCCATACTGGTGCTCGTCCAAGTCATTTCCGGTCCGTTCCAGGGCATCCACGATCCACCCATGTATGATCCTCTCATAGGCTTTCCCAAGTGTGTCGAGTAGACAAATCGGCCTTGCCCCTCCCTCTTCCTCCGGGTTCTTCCCGGCCTTGGGGATCAAAACTACTCGCGCCTTCTTCCACCGATTCGGGAACGTGCCTGACTGGATGAGTCTGCTATACAGTCCAGCCAGGTCCTCGGCGTAGTCCATCACGAGTAGCTTGATCGCTTCGGCGGGGATACCATCAGGGCCGGGGGCCTTCTTGTTGCCCAGCCTGCCAACCGCCCTCTCGACCTCCTCAGTAGTGACCCTCTCCTCGACTCCCCAGTCAGCTGTCGGTTTGTCCCACAATGCGGCGGGGTGGGTCGGGAACAACTGGTCTGCTATCGCAATCTTCTGCATTCTGGAGAGGATGGGGGCGGAAAGCTTTCCCATCCTCTTGCAAACCAGCTGATATGCCGATCCCCACACGTCATCCTCAACACTATCGATCAGCCTTCGGTACGATGCTTTCTTGGCCCGCGTGATCGCAGATCTGACAGCCCCTCTTGCTTCCCTGAGATGGTCCAAGGTCACAAGGTGAGCTGCCAGATTCTGCTCACTGCCTAATCGTCTGGCCCTGCCTCTTGCTCGCTGCTCCATCCTTCGGCATCGGTTCCTGATGGACAGAGCCTCCCCGACACTGTCGCACCACCAGTATACAGGCTTGCGCCTTCGCCCACGATGCGAAGGAGCTGCCACCTCGCACGACTCTTGCAGGGCGCGGGTCAACGTGTCGACTGTGAAGTCGCCCACGCTGAATAACCGCTCGCCCAGAGCCGCACGCATCTTCCCTCTCTGTCCTTCCGTCTGGATCCGCCACCCCCTCTGCTGCTGCTCGTCCAGCCTGCTTCCCTCTTCAGCAGTGATGAGGAACTCAATGGCATTGTGGTCGCTGAGAGTCTCCTCCCTCGAGACCTCCCAGTTTTCCACGCCACCGCCCCTTCCACCACGCATAAAGAAGGTTACGTCCACAATGCTCGTCTGACCTCTCCTCTCAAACGTCGGTGTTGAGCCGAGGTTGGCCACCTCCAGGTCTAGGCTATCTGCCCAGTCCCTGAGGATGTCCCCCCTCCGGTCCTCAACATCCGACCCCCACGCGTGACTTTTCGAGTTGAAGTCACCCCCAACTACGATCACAGTCCCCGGTGGCTCCATAGCGATGCGCGCGTGCAGTTCGTCCAGCTCCCTCTCGAACTTCGCCCTGTCGTCATTCGGGGAGAGATACACCGAGTAAAGCGATGTACCCCCCACCCTAATGTTGACAAATGCAGCCCCGCTGCACTTGTCATCGCACCGCGCATTCGCCACCCAGATCGCAGCCGACCTCGCCTCGTTCGTCACCCATCCCGCGCTTTTTGAGACGATCTCCTTGTTTGGCTCGCTGACGAGTGCGGCACAAACGCCCTTCCTCCTGCATCTCTCAAACAACAGGTCGTGTGCCCTCCTGCACCTATTCATGTTTAGCTGGACCACCAGCTGACCTGTGTTATTTGTGGCTTGCATAAAAATAAATTAATTAATAAATTAAACGGACAACAAGTAGTGTAAAATGAATAAATAGTATAAATTACGCGGACAACAGATAATATAAAAAGGTATAAATATATATAAATCACGATACAAACTAACAAACAGGCAATAAAGATAAAAACAAACAGTGAAAAAATATCACGGACTAACTAATAAAATATCACGGACTAACTACTAAAATATCACAGACTATATCACTGGGCCTCTACCGGGACTGGCGTCCTGCCACCCTCGGCATTACCCTTGCCCAACGCCGCCTTCATGAAGGCCTTCATGCGGCCGCATCTGCCCGTCCAGGCCCGATGCGGCTGGTTGCAGAGGGGGCAGTGAGGCTCCTCTGAGCACTTATCTGCCTTGTGCCCCTCCTTGCCACACTTCAGGCAGCTTGCCGAACGATCAGTGCCGCTGCATCGACTGGCAAAGTGCCCAGGCTCCCAACACCTGTGACACTTCTCCACGTTCACCCGAGCCCTCACGCTGACCGCGGACAACCCCACAATAATCCCCGCATGTTCGAGGATTTTGGCGGCGGTTTCGGCTGAAGCCACAATGTTCGCCGCCAGTTTCCCCCTAAGGCCAGTGCGTAGATCCTTGATCTCGAAGGAGTCCTCCCTCACACTGGCCTGCTCGCTGATTGCCCGCTTAATCTCATCCTCCGTAAGGGCGGCCTCGATGTTCGACATCATCAAGGTGGATCTTCGGTCGCCCTTTAGGACCTCCACCTTGCTGCCGACGTCGCTCTCGGTGATGAGCCTAGCCATCCCCTTGGCCTCCCCCTCGCTCAAGCTGATTAGGAGGTGCCCATCTCTCGTCTGCCGCACCTCCCCGACTTTTGCCCCTTCGAGGTCCCTTCCGTTAAGCGCCTTCCTGACGCTTGCTAGAAGGGACGGGTACTCTTCGGGGCTGTTCCCCCTGACGATGAGCGCCTCGGTCTCCTTCCTGGGATGGGGTCGCCTACTTGGCTGTCGGGCCAAAGTAGGGCGGGCCTGGGTTGCCCGGCCAGGCTGCGCCTCTTGTCGGGGCGGCACACAGATCTTCGCCCGAATCCCCCTTTGTGCCGCGAAGAGGCACTCCGCCATCTTGCGGTATGTTGTCGTTGTCGGCCCCCCGGCCGGGATAGAGATATTCTCTACCCCGTTTGCCGCGGCCATCTCCGCCAGTTTGAGCAACGCCAGAAATAGGCTTTCATTACCTTCTGGCTGCTCGCACCGTACCACCATGATCTTTCTGGTCCTCGTCCTGTCCCCTACCTTTGTGGTTGACTCGAGGACGCCTCCCTCGGCCCCGAGACACATGATGTCCGGGAAGCGGTTTTTAACGATGGAGAGTAGTCCCTCCTCCATCGCCTCCTTGCCCGCGGGAACAACTATTCCCACGACCTCCTCCTCGTGCGCAACAATCGGGTTGATTGCTGCCACCACCGTCCCCGTGTAGGCCTCGATGGGCCAGTCCCTGTGCCCCGCGTGTGCATATGCCTCGAACGAGGTCGCGCTTTTCATTTCGGCGGCGGTTATTTTTGGACGGGGAACTTTGTCGCCGTCGATGGCCAGGCTCATCCCCCGCAGTTCAGCTGCCTCTATCATGGCCACCAGTTCGGACAGGGTGGCCAATGAAGCCTCCCCCTTCGCCCTCTCCAGAATACGGGCCCATTCCCTTTTAAAGGGGTCGTCCTTCGGGAGCACTGTTGGTGGGGGCAAGCTGCCGCTAATGGTCTGCGCGTAGCTGACCCCAGCTACGGCTTGACCACCTTCCACGACCTTGACCTTGGCCTGATCCACCCGCTCGTCCTTGAGCGCCTGCAACTCCGCCCTTGCTAGGTCGCGCTCGCGTTTGAGCGTTTTCCCGGCAATGGCGTCGTCTGTCTTCTGACGCTGGTAAGCCCCCTGGTCCTTCCTCAGCTCTTCCTGTTGTTTGGCCAGGGCTGCCTTCAGGTCCTCCACCACCTTGAGCTTCTTCCTTTCGGTTTCAAGCTCGCTCTTCTGCCTCCGGACCTCCTCTAACTCCGCGCACAGTCCCTCCTTGATCCGGTCGACCTTCGCGTACTCCGGGTCCAGCAGTTTCCTGTTGGACTTGGACGTCGACAGCCTCTTGGTTCTGTCGACTTTTTCCAGATCGACGCCCCTAAGCGACGCGATCTTGTCCACTGCCATCTGCAGATCCTGGACTTTGACCGTGCCGCCCTTGCCGTTTCCCCTCCGCTTTTTCGCCTGCTGCTCCTCCTGCAGCTCCGGCGAAGAGCCAGACGAAATGTCAATTGACATGTTCATCTTACTGACCGGTGACCTTACCGGTATCCTCCTATTCTCCGTGTGTTTTTGCAACAACTCGCGCTCTTCCGGGGTTAAGCCCTGGGAATTCGCTCCTCTACTCTCCAACGCACCAGTAGCATTATCTAATGCAGCGGCCTGGTTTGGCACCACTGCATTTGGGCAGTTGCTGGATGACGGTCGGGCGGAGCCTGCTCGCTCACTACCAGTCCCGACCGGTACTAGGGTATCCCTCCCTTGCACCGTAAACATTTTCTCGTTAATGGAGTCCATGCTTGGTTTATACAGTTTCCCTCTGTTTGAGTTTTATACCTTCCTCCAGGTGTGTGAGACAGCCGCCCCACAGGGATCAGACGCTGCCACCAAGCCGCTCGATACGAGACAGACGCTTGGTGGATTTTTCTGTTTTCGTTCACTGCTCCCTCTCGACCTTACCGGCAAGGGTGACCCCGCCAGGAGCTATGCTCCCACCGGCATTGCTCTTGAGTTCATCGCAGCTACTTGACAAACACTCCTCTGACATGACCTTTGAAAAGGCCCGACAGATCGAAACCACCCAGAAAAAACTCCACGATGCGCAAAAAAAAAAAAAAAAAAAAAAAAAAAAAAAAAAAAAAAAAAAAAAAAAAAAAAAAAAAAAAAAAAAAAAAATGAAGTTAAAGTTTGACTGAATTTACTAAGTGACTTGATTTTACTAAGTGAGTTTACTAATGGAGAGAAAAAAAAAAAAAAAAATTGAAAAGTTGAAAAAAGTTGCGCATGCGCAGAGCCAGTTTTGCGCCACCCCGCGCAGACATGGCGTCGAGGCGCCCCGAAACAAAAACTTCGACAAAGTCGCGAAAGTCGACGGGGACATAGGATGTGGACAGGGCTACATAATAAAACAAATAAAAATAAAATAAAACAGCTCCGGTGGATCCAGGGCTCCATCCTACAGCGACAACTAATATTTCCCTAAACAGGAAAATATCTGCAAACAAAAATCGAAAAGCCGAAAATCTCGAGCAAAATTTCAAACAAAATCTCGAACGAAACTCTAAGTATTGATGCCGTCATCAGGCATCATGACCGAAATCGTGGGGTACGTCATCCCTGCACGTCACCTCCACTTGGGTTGATTTTCGAACGAAAATCAACAATCGAAATACCAATTTGGCCGCGTTCTTGACATTCCTGTCAAGTCACGCCTTCTTCCCGCAGATGAACCTAATTATAAATTAGCGCCCCAAATGCCCCAAAATACTCACTCAGTACTTTGGCAAACAATTCCTCCAGGTAGCTCACAAGAGCAGTTTCCCGGGAAAGCGTCACTTTCCCGAGCACCGAACAAACACAACAAAACAGCCAACATAAGCGCTGGGGGCTCCCGAATCAAACGCAAACGACCTGCTCGACTCTGTCCAGTGGATTTTCCGGTAGTGATGCACAACATGTGGCACCATTTCCCGGAAAAGCGAACCAGAACAGAGTTTCCGCGAAGACGAACGCAAACACCGAAAATAAACACAACAAACAAAGCCAGCATAAGCGCTGGGGGCTGCGAAAACTGACGAAAAAAGCACGAAAACTGGCTCCATCCAACACATTTCCAGGTAGTGAAGCCAACATGAGGCCCCATTTCCCGGGAAAGCGTGGATAGAGCGGAATTGCCGCAATGACGAGCACAAAACCGACACAAACACCAAAAATAGCCAGCATACGCGCTGGCAGCTCTCGAAAAAAACGGAAAAAACGCGGAAAAACGGCACTAATTAGTCATTAATTAGTGCCATTTACGTGGAAAACCGTGTGGCAAAGTCACTTGCCTCATTACAGAGGAGATTCGGTGGCTTTTGCACCGATGGTGTGCAACTTGGCGGAGCGGCAGAAAACACGTCCGCTCTCGGCCAGCGCCAGGCCCGAACCCAACCTAACCTAACCTAACCTAACCTAACCTAACCAAGCATCTCACCTTCTCACCTTCTAACCTGCTCACCTCCTCACCACCTCACCTCCTCACCACCTCACCTCCTCACCTCCTCACCCTCCAACCCTCCAACCCTCGCACCATCTAACCTCCTTACAATCACAGCTGTTCACCTCCTCCTTTCGTCCTCACCTCCCAAACTTCTCACCATCTGACCACCTAACCCGAACCTCACCCGAACCTCGACCCAATCCCAAACCTCACCGCTGCCATTAGCATCACCTGCTTTGCGCCTCCGTTTAAAACATATATTTTATTTTTTTATTCCCCTAACTGTTATAAGCTTAGATAAGGCTTCTGCGCTTCCTGCTTTTAGGCTAACTAGGAGATGCCCGTCTCTGGTTTTGCGGACTTCCCCTATCTTAACTCCTTCCCAATCCTTGCCCTTTAGGACCCTTCTTACATTGACCAATAGATCATTGTAGTCTTCGGGCTTGTGGCCTCTGACCATTATGGCTTCGCTTTTGGGCCTTTGCGGGGGCCGTTTACTGTTCTGAGATATTGCGGGGGTATTTATTGCTGCATTCTTTCTTCCAGGTGACACGCATATCCGCGCCGTGATTCCTTTTTGTGCTGTTAGAACACATTCCGCAGCCTTTCTGCAAACGTCGGCTTCTAAATGACTGACGGGGATAGAAATGCAGCTGATCGAATTTTCCAGGGCCATATCTCCTAGCTTCTGGATTACTTTGTAAGTATGTTCCATGTTACAGGGGTGTTCACACTTCACAACCAGAAACTTCCTAGTCCTGGTAATAGATCCCACTTTAGTGGAGGATTCCAGGATTCTTCCTCCCGTCGCTAAACTTAAAATATCTGGAAACCGATCCTTTGCGATTGCCAGGATTCTTCCGCCCATCAGCTCACTTCCGTCGGAGATAATTAGCCCTACAGCCAACTCTTCGTGGTTTAGAACCGGGTTTATTGCCACGGTTTCTGTCCCAAGGAATGCTTCTTTCTTCTGGCCACTCTCTAGATGCTGCCACATAGAAAAGATCATACGTGACAGCGTTCTTTTTTGTCTTCCAAAGTTACTTTTGGAGTTGGTACTCTTTTTCCATCAATTGCCAAAGCCATGCCGGTGCGATCTGCGTTTGCAATCATAGCAACTAGCTTTTTTTAGAGCGTCCTCGTTGCTGCTTTTTGCAAGAAACTCTGCTTGGGCTTTTATTTTCCCCCATTCCTCCTTGAACAAGTCAATGTCTTTGCCTGGCAAACCTGCTGTTTCGACGGGTGACTTTGCCCCCGTCATCTGTGCATAGTTTCGACTGTCCTGCGTCTTCGGTTGAACTACTTCCTCCGCCTGTTGTTCCTGTTCTATCTCCCTCTCATAGTTTTCGACCTGCCGTCGTACAGTTTCCTGGTGTAGCTTTTTTTCTTCGCTGAAGAAAAAAGATTTTTTAACAAGGCGCTTTTTTTCTTCGCTATTTTCGTAGTTCCTCCTTCTGCTTGTCTAACTCAGCTTTTAGGTTTTGGACAATTTCTATCTTACGCTTATCTTCCAATATCTCGGCTCGCCGCTCTGAGAGCTCGCGTTGTTCACGCTTCATTTCAACTTTTATTTTCTCAAGCTTTTCGTAGTCACGAGCCATAGCTTTTTTTCTTTTTCCCCTAAAGCTTTTAGCGCTTGCGCATTGCCTAAGATTTTTTCCGTCGTTTCTTTATGCTTTTTTGCGTTGGCATTTACTGGCGAGAGTAAAAATCTGTCTTTTCTCTTCTTATCTTTTTTCTTTTGAGATTTTGATCTTTCATCGGGAGAACTATCTACTTTGACTGTTGCAGGTGGGCTTCTTGCAAGCGCTTTATTGGTTTTGTTATATTGTGCCAATATCACCTCTTCATCATTCCTCCTCTGTTCGTCTTCTTGACATTTTTTGTCTTCTTCCTCATCTTGCGTTAGATCAAGGATCTGTGCATTGACTGGCGTAATTGACGTCACCCCATACATTTGGCTGCGCAATGTTTCGGTGACATCGATATCCATATTTAGTACAAAAACGAGTTGTTGCCCTCCCCAGAATCCGTAGGGCAGTCCACCTTGGTGGAGGAGGATTTCCCGGCCTTGCCGGTACCTCCCTGGGGTATTAAATTATAACTACTCGACATTTTTTTCATATATTCTGACCTTTAAGGGGAAAGCCGCCCCGATTTTTTAACAAAGTGCTTTCCTTCGTGCAATGTTGTTGGTCCGCGGGAGATATTTTATTTCTCTCTTACCCTCTGGGTGATTAACCCAGCGAGCATTCCTCTATCCGCCACCTGAGGACGCGGAGTAGGGGTTACAACTATCCCCCCTGGGTTGAAGGAGGATAGTTTAACTGAAGTTTAAACTGAGATTACGAAGAAGTACCTCCCTCAAGTTTCAATTTGGTTAGGACTGAGATTTCAACTAAAGTTTCAACTGAAGATTCGTTTCTTGGAACTTTAGCTGTAACCACAATCGAAACCTTAGGAGGAACCTCAGTAGGTTCGGGCCTGGCGCTGGTCGAAAGCGGACGTGTTTTGTGTCGCTCCGCCAATTTGCACACCATCGGTGTAAAAGCCACCGAATCTCCTCGGAAATGAGGCAAGTGGTTTTGCCACACGATTTTTCACGTGAAAGGCACTAATTAATGATTAATTAGTGGCCTTTTTTCCGTTTTTTTCGAGAGTTTTCAGCGCGTATGCTGGCTATTTTTGGTGTTTATGTCGGCTTTTGTGTTCGTCAACGCGGCAATTCCGTTCTATCAGCGCTTTTCCGCGAAATGGGGCCTCATGTTTGGCTCCACTACCTGGAAATGTGTTGGGTGGAGCCAGTTTTCGCAGTTTTCGTGAGTTTCGCAGCCCCCAGCGCTTATGCTGGCTTTGTTTTTTGGAGCTCGTTCGGTCTGCTCTGGCAACGTTTTCCCTGGGAAATGGCTCCCCATTTTCGAGGGTCACTACCGGGAAATGTGCTGGGCTGAGCCGAACAGCGTATTGCTTTCGAGAGCCGGCAGCGCGTATGTCTGCCATTTTTTTGTGTTTGTTTTTAGTGTTGTGCGTTCGTCTTCGCGGAAACTCTGCTCTGGTTCGCTCTTCCGGGAAATGGTGCCTCATGTTTGTGCATCACTACCGGAAAATCCACTGGGCAGAGTCGAGCAGGTCGTTTTGTGTCTGATTCGGGAGCCCCCAGCGCTTATGCTGGCTGTTTTGTGGTGTTTGTTCGGTGCTCGGGAAAGTGACGCTTTCTCGGGAAAATTGCTCTTGTGAGCTAACTGGAGACTGAGTATTTTGCTTCTGAGTGAGTATTTTGGGGCTTTTGGGCTAATTAGTTTTGATTACGCGGCCAAATTAGAATGCCGAATTTGTTTGATTTTGTGGCTTCAAAATCAACCAAGTGGAAGTGACTCACAGGGATGATGTACTCCACGATTTCGGTCATGATGCCTGATGATGGCATCAATACTTGGAGTTTTCAACTGAGATTTTCGGTTGAACTTTTTTTCGCTTTTTGTTTCAGGATTTTTCCCTATAGGAAAATTCTGATGCCCGCTACGGGATGGAGCCCTGGATCAACTGGTGTTTATGATGGCACATTTAACTGGCGTAATTTATTTATTTATTGCTAGCCATCGCTAAGAGCCGCTTCTCGGACATCATGTGTCTCGGACCCGAGGGAGGCGTTCTCGAGTCCACGACAAAGGTAGGGGCTAGGTCGAGGACGAGGAAGATTATGGTTGTGCGGTGCAAACTGGCGAAGGGCAACGAGGCCTTATTCCTGGCACTGGTCAAGCTGGCGGAGTTGGCTGCGGGGAACGGGGTAGAGAACATCTCTATCCCGGTCGGTGGACCGGCCACCGCAACCTACCGCAAGATGGCGGAATGCGTCTTTGCGGCACAAAGGGGGATTAGGGTAAAGATCTGCGTGCCGCCCCGACAAGAGGCGCAGCCTGGCCGGGCAACCCAGGCCCGTCCTACGCTGGCCTGACAAACGAGTAGGAGACCCCCCCCCCAAAGAAGAAAACGGAGGCCCTCATCGGCAGGGGGAGCAGCCCCGAGAAGTACCTTACCTTGCTGGCAAGCGTCAGAAAGGCGCTTAACGGCAGGGATCTCGAAGGGGCCAAGGTCGGAGAGGTGCAACAAATACGGGACGGGCACCTGCTGATAAGTTTAAGCGACGGGGAGGCAAAGAGCATGGCCAGGCTCATCGCCGAGAGCGACGTTGGCAGCAAGGTGGAGGTCTTAAAGGGCGACCGGAGATCCACCTTGATGATGTCAAACATCGAGGCCGCCCTTACCGAGGAGGATATTAAGCGTGGCGGTCAGCGCGCAGGCCAACGTGAAGGGGGACTCCTTTGAGGTCATGGGCTTTTGCACGGGCCTCAGGGGCAAGCCAGCGGCAAACATTGTGGCGTCTGCCAAAACCAAAATTTTGGAGTACAGGGGTATAGTTCTGGGGCTGACCGCGGTCAGCGTGAGGGCTCGAGTAAACATCGAGAAGTGCCATAGGTGTTGGGAGCCTGGGCACTTCGTGAGTCGATGCAGCGGTACCGACCGTTCGGCAAGCTGCCTTAAATGTGGCAAGGAGGGGCACAAGGCAGATAAGTACTTGGAGAAGCTTTACTGCCCCTTCTGCAACCAGCCGCATTGGGCCTGGACGGGCAGATGCGGCCGCATGAAAGCCCTTATGAAAGCTGAGCAGGGGCAACGCCGAGGGTGGCAAGGTGCCAGTCCCGGCGGAGGCCGAGGTAATTTTGTGATATAGTTGTGATAGTAGTCTGTGATATTTTTCTAGTTTAGTCTGTGATATTTTTTTCTCTGTTTTATCTTTATTAGGTGTTAATTTATATTGTCCGTCCCCTTTTATACTACTTGTTGTCCGTTTTAAGTTATTAATCTATTTATTTATATTTATATATATATATCTCTTTAATGCAACCCACAATAAACCCAAACCAGCTGGTGGTCCAGCTAAACATAAATCGGTGCAGGAGGGCACACAACCTCCTGTATGAGCGGTGCAGGAGGAAAGGCGTCTGGGCTGCACTTGTCAGCGAGCCGAACAAGAGCATCGTTTCGAAGAGCGCGGGATGGGTGACCAATGAGGCAAGGTCAGCTGCAATCTGGGTGGCGAACGCGCGGTGCGATGACAAATGCAGCGGGGTGGGTCATCACTTGGTGTCTTCACCTCGAACTGTTAACATGGCGATCAAATGCTCGTCATGTGAAAATCCAGTTTCGCGATACGAAGATACAATTACCTGTACAAAGAAATGTGCTCAAGTTTTCCACATTAAGTGTGTAAATATTACTTTGGAGGATTTCACTGCATTGAAAGTGAAAGGTCAAGTTAATAATTGGAGTTGTGCGGAATGTTTAGTGGAATGTGTGCAACAAAAAGGTTCTATTAAATCAAGTGCCAGTTCTGGACTTTCATCCAATGATTCTAATTCTGATGACACAATGACGGGTTTACCTGTCGTATCAGTCATCAATAGGTACTTACCTAATAGGAAGAGGAAAGATCCCGACGAGGGAGAATATTTAATCGGCGATCTTGTTGTGTTAATCTCACAGATGATTAGCAAACAAGACGTTATGCACAGCACAATTATTTCTATGGGGAACAAAATTGAGGCACTCACTAGTGAAACGCATTTATTGCGAGATGAGTTGAACACCGTAAAACAGGGTATTTGTTCTAACAAGAATAACAATAATTTGCTAGGAATTCCGAATATCCGTGATAAGGATGCTGCTGTTCCCGCCACAACACCCAGCTCGGGAACAAAGTCTAGATCGGTACGCTCGCATACCAGCATAGTGAACCAGCCACACGCTGCCGCCTCGACCGTCTTGCCCGGCGCTCCATTATCATTCGCGAATGTTGTTTCCGACGGCTTTCAAACCGTTGTGAAGCGTAAGAAGAAAACAACTTCGACCCAAGGAACTGCATCGGTTGCACCTGTAGTATCCCGGGTTGTCTTCCTGGATAGTCGTCTTAATTCAAATAAAACTCACTCTTGTTTCTTCACTAATAACTTTATTCTCGTCAAATGTTAATTCTGTACTCCTTCACAAAATCTCTATCTCTCCTCCCATCTCTCACATCCCTTTTTACTTATATCATACGTATAACAATGTAAATTGTTGAGTGGGAGTTAACCATTTACGTAACTTAAGGGTTAACTTTCTAAGAAGTACATCTGTGTTTTCTATGGATGCTAGCTTTCACTAACGGTAATGTTATGTAACAACTACAAACTAATAAATATATAAAGGGTTTGAAAATAGTATCTTCTAAGAATCACATTTATGTGTTCGCATAGAATACGCTAACTTTCGAAAAGTGACCGTTATACATCATTTTAGATCATAAACTATATACTAATAAATCCTAACTTAATATTATATAATATAAAATATAACTAACTTAATTACTATATAATATAGAATATAGAGAATATACTCGTATATGTATAGGTATACATAATATATGACACCTCCGTCCTTATGAAAAAAAAAAAAAAAAAAAATGAACATTTTTTTTTTTTTTATTTATTATTATAGTGACTTCGATATGAAGTTCTACCAAATGACACTGTAGGTTTTGACTCTCTACTACTATAATGTACCTCTTCGTCTTCTTCTTCTTGTTCTCTATCTTGGCTTCCTCTAATGGCGTTTTGTGAGTTGTCAGATTTTGTATGTACATTTTGTTCTACTTTAATACACAAACTAGCAATACATCCACATTTATTTCTAAAACATTTTTTATAAATTTTATAAGCTACATAAGAACACACTACTAAAGCTAATATGTATGCTAGATAAGACACATGATGGCTGTAAAAATAATTTGAGGTTTGTTCAAAATGGTCAGACTCATTTTCTAACTGTCCCAATTTATGACTAATAAAATCTAAATTTTCTGTGTTTGTTTTGAATGTTTTTAAGTTTGTGTTAACAAATAATTTACTTTCATTATTAGTTTCTTTCTTGTAGTCACAAAAGTCTTCGAAAATATCTATGGTTGGTATGAATTCACTTGCAAATGATTTTATTGTTACACTATCACTTGGAATTAATGTTGTTGAAGCACAATATCCTTTACAATTCGCGTTTAAAGTAATACTACCAAAATCTTTTAATACAATATCAGTATGAGCTGTTATTCCGTTACAAGTTAATGTAATAGTTTCAATTTCAGGTATTGTATACAGCCATGTATTTGCAGATTCTAATTGAGTAAATACACTATGTTCTAGTTGGTTGATCTTGCTTTGATTTTTACAAATAATAGGTAACTTAGTGACACCTTGATATAATTTAACTTCACATGAATTGTACAAATGTGCTAATAGGACTGGCTTTCTTTGCTTACAAATATATTTAAATACGCTAATTTCTTTACAATTTTGTAAATCTAAATCTGAATAACCTACAAATTGCTGCTTAGTTTCGTCAATTAACAAATAAATAAATGATGGTTCAATATAAACATAAGTTAAATCTGCGATTTTTGAAGGGAATTTATTTAATTTAAGAACATGAAATATGGTGCTTTCAAGTAATGGAATATTTATTACATAAACCAACTTATCTTTCTGGAAGTAGATTTGTATTTTTAAGATGTTATAAATTGCATGAATATTATCACGATCTAATGGTACTGGAAAATCTAAACCTCTTGGAATGATATCGAAAAGTGTACTTAATTCGTTAATTAATTTTTTAGGACTCATTATTGCTGGGTGTAAATTTCCTAATTTTGCTTCTAAAATTGCGTTAGTAAGTGTCATAATTTCTAGCTGAAATTGTTGTAATGTTACCTGGAATAATGCCATGTGTTCTTTCAAATCTGTAAATAGTTTAATATAATGAATTTCGTCAGTGTTTAGTTTAATGTGTGCGGCTATTTTTTTTTATATTTTCGTTTATTATTTTTTCATTAAAATCTAGCGAACCGATTGTATGATTAAAATTTCCTATTGCTGATTGTACAATTTTACATTGCTCTTTAATTAAATGAGATATCGTTTGCTCATTATTTGCAAATTTATTAATATTTTTATTAATATATTCAGTATCATCAGAGTCTAGTGTACCAAAAAGAACTTTAAAACCTTTGCCTATTATGTTAAACCAACCACGTTTAACTCGTGTGTTTCCTGAATCATGACCTACTAATTCTTTTAATTCCTCGAGTTCTGCATCTAATTTTTCTAACATTAATGACGTTGTTATATTAAAAATTTTACAAGCAGTGTTAAATGACGTGAATTTGTTTGTTCCACAAATATTTGAAGTCAATGTTTGTTGCCTTTGTAAAAGTTGTAATTTAGACGTAAATAGATTGAAATCAACAAATGTTACTAATCTCCACTCTTTGTTGTAGAACCTAACTTCTCCAACTCTTTCGAAGTGTATACCAGGGGAATTTCCATAAGTTGTTATATTATAAATGTTTCCATGATTTGGTTCCGCAATTGATTCGTAAAGTAGACACAGTACTACCAATATAAACCTATAAAGAATAAACAAAAGTGAAAATATATTATTATGAAAATATATCGATAATTCTGCTTCTACTCATAAAAAGATTTTAATCGGTTAGCATGCACCTTCATTGTTTTTCTACCCATCTTTATTGTATAATTTACGTTTGAATTTTTAGCAATAATTTGATATGGTCCCAACCATATGGGTAGTAATTTTTTACTTCTTCCCCTTCGAGATGTTTCATCATGCAAAAGTACTTTTTCACCTATGTCAAATTGTTTAATGTTTGTTTTCTTATCATAGTTTACCTTATATTTCTCTTTTGATTTCATAATATTTTGTTTTGCTATTTTATGCGAGACTTGGAATTTGTATTTCAAATTATTTAAATAATCGTCATAATTATAATTAAACATCGGTTCTTTACTGCATGATGAAGGTAAAGTTGCTTGATATCCAAATATCAGTTCATGAGGTGTATACAAAGTTGAAATATGTGGGGTTGTATTATAAACAAACATGCCATATTGAATAAATCCATCCCAGTTTTGTTGTGATTCATTAATAAAATGTCTTAAATATTCTGCTAATGTTCGGTGAGATCTTTCAAGTTGACCATTAGATTCTGGATGATAACTAGTAGTTTGAATTTTTTTTATTTTCAATAATTTGCAAACATCTTTAAACAAATTACTTAGAAAGTTTGTTCCTTGATCCGTTAAAACTTTTAGTGGAGTACCGTATTTACAGATAATTTGCTCAACAAATGCTTTTGCTATTGTTTCACTTTCTTGGTTAGGTAATGGAACTGCTATACAATATTTTGTCAAATTATCTTGACAGGTTAATATATATTTATTTTTGTCTAATGTTTCTGTTAAAGGACCTACTATGTCTAGCGCAATTTGTTCAAATGGTTTAAGTGAAGTAGTTGTAATTTCCATAGGAAGTCTTGTTCTGTCGTCAAATAGTTTGTTCTTTTGGCAACTTTCGCATGCTTTTATAAATTTTTCGACATCTGCTTTCATATTAGTCCATCTATATAACAATTTAATTCTGCTTAGTGTTCTAGTGATACCTTGATGTCCACCTAACGGAGTATTGTGATATTCTTTTATTATATTTAATTTTTCCTCTTCACTTAATTCATTCTTGTCAAAATTATTACAAATTGATATTCGAATATCGGTATTTAAAAATAAGTATTTAATTATTACATTAATTTTATTCCATATAGTTTCTGGAACATTTTTGATTTTGTTGATGGCTAAATGTTTTATATTGTCTTTTTTTACATAATTCTCTTAGAGTGCATAATAGTTTCCAAATTAATTCCAAATCTATATTATCAGTTTCAAAATCTTTATACATAAGACAAAATAAATTCTTTTCTTTTGATATCTTTAAAATTTCACCAACATTAATATTACTTGATTCGATTTTACTTACTACATCAAATTTAAGATCTAATTCATTCAAGAATACTTCATCTTCTAAAATATTTAAATTTATCGGAAAAAAATTAGCTAAATAAACATCTTGTTTCATATCAAAAAAATAAACGTTTGATTCACTTACGTTGATGTTATCCACGCATTTCTTTATATTTTTCTGAAATTCTATATAACTATTAATAGAGTCATCAATCTCACTAATCATATTAACTGTTACGCAAACGTTTTCGTTGTAATATGGCAATCTACTTAAGAAATCAGCATTTCCATTTGCTTTGCCTGGTTTATAAACTATACTATAATCATATCCTTCTAATTTTAATTTAAATCTATCTAGTCTTGTACCTGCATTTTTAATTCTAAAAACATGTGCCAAAGGTTTGTGGTCAGTACATATTATAAATTTAGTGCCAAATACATATGCTTTAAAATAGTTTACTGCCCAATATATAGCTAACATCTCTTTTTCTGTTGTACTATAATTTGTTTCTGCAGCATTTAATGTACGGCTTGCAAATGATATCGGCAAATCTTTTCCAATTTCTCCTTGCGATAACACAGCACCAATCGCTTTATTACTAGCGTCTGTTGAAACTACGAATGGTTTTTCAAAATTTGGAAATTGTAAAATTGTAGGAGATGTAATAATACCTTTAAGAGTTCTAAATGCATGCTCACACTTGTCTGTCCAAACAAATCTAACATTTGTTTTTAACAAATTATGTAAAGGTTGTGTGATTTTAGCAAAACCGGGTATAAATCTTCTATAATACGATGCTAGACCTAAAAATGATTTTAAATTTTTTTCATTATTTGGAGTTTGAGCTTCTGTAATTGCAACTACCTTAGATGGATCAGGGGACACCCCATCTGCGTTTATAATATGCCCTAAATAAATAATTTCTTTCCTCAAAAAGTTACATTTGTCTGGATTAAGTTTTAAATTTGCATCTCTAATTTTCTTAAATACATCTACTAATCTGTTATTATGTTCTTTTATACTATCAGCATATATAACAATGTCGTCTAAATATACAAAACATTTAAGTCCTTGTAGTCCACTCAAAATCGTATTCATTAATCTTTGAAATGTAGCTCCGGCTCCTTTTAATCCAAATGGCATTCTATTAAACTCAAAATGTCCATCGCTTGTTGAAAAAGCTGTTTTTTCTTTATCAGTCTCTGACATTTTTATTTGGTGATATCCAGCAGACATATCTAAAGTACTGAAGTATTTTGATTTTCCTAACGAGTCTAAAATATCATTTATTCTAGGTAATGGAAAACTATCACCAATTGAACTTGCATTAATTTTTCTAAAGTCAATACATACTCTCCATTTTTTATTTCCTTTAGAATCTGGTTTCTTAGGCACAATAACTAAAGGTGAATTATATGGACTATTACTTGGTGAAATAACTGATTTTTTTAACATTTCGTTAACTTCTTTTTTTATTATTTCTCTTTGTGCAAAAGGTAGTCTATATGGTTTAGTGTGAATAACAATATCTTCTCGAATTAAAGGGATTTTATGCTCAACTTTGTCTGTGTAAGAAAATACATCACCTTCTAATAAAAATATATCTGAATATTCATTACATATTTCTTCAATTAATTCGTGCTCTTCTTTGTTTAAATGATTTGTATTAATTAATTCTTTTAATTTAGTGATTCTATCAAAACTTGACTGGGATGAACTATTAATGCTATTAATTGAATTAATGAAAGTTTGATCTATTACGGCAAATTCTAAGTTTAAATTGCTTGTGTCTAATTTAACATCTTTGTCAGATGTATTTAATACACTAATTATTACTTTACCATGTTTAACTACCGATAGACTATCACTAATAATAACATTCTCTTGAATTTTAGTTTTATAACAGATTATTTGTGAATTGTTAGGTATATTTTGTACCTGAACTGAAATTATATTTTCCGATCTCATTGGTAAAATTGTTAAAATATTTTCGAAACTGAATACTGTCCATTTCCAATTGTTGATAGTTAGTAAATTAGTCTCAAAATCTAAATTACACTTAAATTCAGTTAAGAAATCTGCTCCTAGTAATCCATCTGTTTTTATATTAAAATCATCTTTAACTACAAAGAATTTATGTACTACATGTGATGTACCACACCTAACTTTTAAATAGCAATATCCTATTGTAAACACTGGTTCTAAAGTAATTCCTTGTAACTGTAATATTTTATCAGTTTTTATTATTTCTAAATTTTTAATTTTATTTAATTTAATTAATGAAATATCTGAGCCTGAATCAATCAATAGTGAAGCGCAATTATCATATACATCAACATCAAACTGCATTTCCAAAAATTTTATCGACAATACGTTTCCAATCACTTTATTATTTATTTTACTTTCATCTAAATCTATTATATCTTTTTTATCTTCTATTTTACTAAATTCTAACCTCGATTCTAACATTATATCTTCACTTTTATTTTTCATATTTATATTATTTTTATACTTAATATTTGTTATATTTTTATTATTATTTTCTTTTATAAAATTTTCTGCAGCTAATCCTAATTCTAATTTATTCCCTAAATATTTGTCTTTTCTATTATTTATATTACTCGTTTCTATATTATTTGAAATTGTCTTAATACTATTACTAAAACTAGTTTGATTATCATTACTTATTATTATGATTTCTTGCAATCCTATATTATTATCATTAATTTGACTATCATGATAAAAAGTGTTTGGAAATCGATTTGTATTAAATGCTATTTGATTTGACATATTACAATTTAGCGGTCTTTCTAGAATTTGCGCTCGTCCGAAAGACCTGTACCATTTCCCGAATAATTTCCATAACTTTGTGCATTATTATGACTAACTTCATTGCTATTTATAGAATTATAAGGTTGTTGATTGTATGTGTTATAATTACTAAAATCATTATGTTGATCCCTGCGATTATTCCAATAAGTATTTTGATGATTGTATTGTGGATTATATTGCCTGTTATTGGAAAAATTAGAACGACTAATTCGTTTATCATTATTAAATCTCTGTTGATTATAATTTCTATTGTTTTTTACGCGACAATCTTCTATGTTGTGATTATTTCTGTGACAAAATGTACAATATAATTGAACAAAATTTACTCTTTTAGGTTGTGTATTACCTTTTAATTCATTTTCTAAATCGTTCGATTTTTTAATTAATTCATCTATATTGCTTAAATCTAATCCTACTAAAGTTGCTCTTATCAATGGGTTTATCAAACCTTTACGAAAAATGGGTCCTAAAGTTTTATCCAAAGCGGTTTTAGTAGCTTTAAAATTATTTTCGGTCATATTTTGAAAATGGATGCAAGAATCTAGATAATTACTATAAATATGTTTTAATCTACTTCCATACAGTTCAGTTGTTTCATTAAATGCTTGCTTACAGTTTAATAATTCCATATTCCAATCGTGATTACTTTTTTTATTGCAAAATTTGCCAGTCAGACATTTTTTGAATTGATTCCAATTTTCAAATTTAGTTTCACCTATTTGGGTCTTAACATCAATGCTTAATTTTACAGGTACTAACAATGTAAAAAACATTAAGTGTGATTCGGTTGCTAACAATAATAATACAGCTTCAACAGATTCTATAAAATTTTCTACTGAACGTGTATCAGTATTACAAGAAGGTATTATTTTTAAAAATTCCATAACAGAACTAACTTTTGCTGCTTCAGAACTAAGTTTTGCAGACTGAATTGCTAATCTTTCTGCTTCAGTAGCCATTATAATAAGCAAATATTTAAAATCAAAGCAAGTAAAAATGTATTTAGATTATTTAGTAGTATTACGTACAATTCAAAATAAATCGGATAGGATAATAAAATGCACTTACATAAAACTTTTCATTTTCTTGTTTGTTGTTGAGACTAAAGGTTGCTTCAGAAGGCTTCCACAAGTTGATGCACTTTTTGTTTTTTTTGCTCAGTTTACCGCTGCCACCAAATGTAGTATCCCGGGTTGTCTTCCTGGATAGTCGTCTTAATTCAAATAAAACTCACTCTTGTTTCTTCACTAATAACTTTATTCTCGTCAAATGTTAATTCTGTACTCCTTCACAAAATCTCTATCTCTCCTCCCATCTCTCACATCCCTTTTTACTTATATCATACGTATAACAATGTAAATTGTTGAGTGGGAGTTAACCATTTACGTAACTTAAGGGTTAACTTTCTAAGAAGTACATCTGTGTTTTCTATGGATGCTAGCTTTCACTAACGGTAATGTTATGTAACAACTACAAACTAATAAATATATAAAGGGTTTGAAAATAGTATCTTCTAAGAATCACATTTATGTGTTCGCATAGAATACGCTAACTTTCGAAAAGTGACCGTTATACATCATTTTAGATCATAAACTATATACTAATAAATCCTAACTTAATATTATATAATATAAAATATAACTAACTTAATTACTATATAATATAGAATATAGAGAATATACTCGTATATGTATAGGTATACATAATATATGACACACCAGATGACGCTTTCCAGAGTGCCCCTAAAAGAATGTGGCTCTATGTGGGTAAAGTTGCTAGCACGGTTAACACTGAAACCATAAAGAACTACATCACATCTAAACTAGCCAATGTTAATGCCGTGGACGTCATTCAGGCCCTGCCAGTTAAAGGAGCAGCAAAATCCTTCAAACTTGGATTTCGTCAGGAATTTTACGATCGCCTAAAAGAAGCAGAGTTTTGGCCTAAAGGGGTCATAGTACGACGCTTCAATTTTAGTCGATCAAGTAACCAGTATGCCAACTTCCAAGAATCGAGCCCGGCTGCTAAACCCTTGGAAATTGGATCTACCACAGCTACCCAAGTTGTTGATGGTGCAGCTAACACAAATTTTCGGGACGGGGAAATGACAGATCCTCCGGCATAGATATAAGTCTATACTACCAAAACGTTCGAGGACTAAGGACTAAGTTATGTGCGCTATCACACTCTACTAAGTTAAGTAACTACAACATCATCGTATTAACGGAAACATGGCTAAACTCCGATTTTAGTCATGCTGAACTAGGCCTGAACAACTACGTTGTTTTGAGGAAAGACCGTAGTGCAGCAGACACCGGAAAATCCAGAGGAGGGGGGGTGTTGATAGCATTGCACAACAGTCTATCACATCTCTTCATCCCATCTCCAAACGGCAACAAAATACTGGATGAATTATGGGTCCTCATTAAGCTTCCGCACACCGACTTGCTCCTGTGCAGTGTCTACATTCCTCCTGGGTCACCCCGTGAAACATACGACTCCTTCAGCAAGTCCGTTGAGGTAATCCTAGCGCAGTATAGTGAATCGACTGTCTATATTATTGGTGACTTTAACTTACCTTCCATCGACTGGGCTAATGATGAAATGGGCATTTCAATAGCAAAAGTTCCCACAATTGCTGAGAGCTTAATCGAAATGTTTATGTTTAATAATTTGTACCAACATAATAACGTGTTCAACCAAAACAATGTGCAATTAGATCTGGTCTTCTCTAACTGCATCGAGTCATCTACTTCAGCGGCCATCGACGTGCTTTTACCCATTGACTTACATCATCCACCCCTAGCCATCAGTATTTTAAATAGTGCAAGTGTTCCAATTCTTATCACTGACGTAACGTGTTACGACTACAAGAAATGCAATTTTCAAGCTTTAAGTGACTGTTTATTGAGTGTGCACTGGGACAGTCTGTTTTCAGGTCTAAACACAGACCAGGCAGTGTTCGTTTTCTATGAGTGTGTATATGATCTTTTTGCTAAATTGATTCCCACTATTTGCATTCGTAACAAAAATAAGTTTCCAAAATGGTTTAGCATCGATTTGAAACAAGGAATTTTATTGAAGCGTTCAGCGCATAGGCAATACAAAATATCCGGCTCTGAAAACGATTATGCAACGTTCAGCAAACTCAGATCAGCTTGTAAATCACATGTCGAGTATTGTTACAAGGATCATATTAAAAGGGTAGAAACCTCAATCAAAGACGATGCTAAGCAGTTTTGGCACTATATTAACAGCCTCAAATCGGAAAATCAAATTCCGGCTACTATGACTTTGAACAATTCCACGGCCAGCACGGCTAACTCAATTAGTGAGCTGTTTAAGGAACATTTTGCCACTGTATATGAACCTAATGATGACAATTCAGACTCACACTCTAATATTCCAGAATCTACTAATTTAGTCAGCTGTTTTTCGTTTACCATATCGGAAATTTTGCACAAGCTGAATGAATTAGACATTAGAAAGGGTAAAGGACCGGACAATATTCCACCTTTAGTTCTCAATCGTTGTGCTTTTGCCTTTTCCAGACCCTTATGGTTGTTATTCAATTTGTCACTAACAACTGGCAGTTTTCCGGATGTATGGAAAACTTCCTATGTTACGCCTGTTTTCAAATCTGGCACGAGAAGCTTAATTGTCAATTACAGACCTATTTCAATTATGTCTACAATACCTAAAATGCTCGAATCATTGCTAACAGAAAAGTTGTCCGTATTATTCAAAAACCGTATAGCTAAGGAACAGCATGGGTTCTGTAAAGGACGCTCCACAGTTACAAATTTGCTCATTTATGAATCTTACATAGCCAATGCCGTTTCCAGGGGAAAACAAGTCAATTCAGTCTACACCGACTTTTCAAAAGCGTTTGATAAACTAAATCATTCAGTACTCCTTTTAAAGCTGAGCAAATTTGGTATCGTTGACCCTATGCTGTCCTGGTTTCGTTCATATTTATACAATCGATGTCAAATTGTTCATGTTAATGGTGGGTACTCAACAGAAATGCATGCCACTTCTGGAGTACCACAAGGTTCACACCTGGGACCACTATTGTTTAACATATTTATGAACGATGCTGTAGATGTCTTTGAATTTTGTGAAGTCTTACTGTTTGCGGATGATGCAAAGATGTTCTCTACAATCGAGAGCAACGATTGCATCTTAAAATTTCAGAGGGATTTAGACAACTTTTCTTGTTGGTGCAACTCGAATAAACTAAGCCTTAACACTAACAAATGTTCTCACATATGTTTTAATAGGAAAAAAAAACCATTGGAATGCAACCTTTATCTAAATGGGCTAATTCTAAATACAGTTTCAAGCATCCGCGATCTAGGGATTATATTCGAGTCTAATCTGTCATTTGATCTTCATATACAGGGCATATGTAGCAAAGCACTAAAATGTTTAGGTTTTATTAAAAGACACACTAAAGATTTCTTCGATTTGAGCTGCCTCAAAATACTTTTTAATTCATTGGTGAGATCTCATCTTGAATATGCGTCGAATATTTGGTCACCATATTCCAAGTGCCATATTGACAGGATTGAGCGAATTCAAAAGAAATTTTTAACTTACGTGTCTTTTAAAATGGGAATACCAAAAGAGCAAAAAGATTATATATTTTTACAGAACTCACTAAATTTGCGCACTTTGGCGGAAAGGCGGATTAACAGCGATATTTTATTGATGTACAAAATCATTAATAATATTATTGATAGTCCTGACCTTATTGCACTCGTATCCTTTTATGTACCAGCTAGACCACTTAGAAACAGTCGCACTTTTCACACAAAGTCTTATAAAACCAATTTTTGCACTAATCACGCAATTAACCGTATTTCGCGTAATGCTAACACGACGTCAATCGATTTATTCAACTGTTCGCTCTTGAGCCTTAAAAAGCGCTTGTAGTTTGTTTTTGTTTGATTGCTGTTGTACACTTTTTTGTTGTTGTTTACATTTCTGCTTCGTCTCGTTTTTTGTCTTGTTTGTGTATTGTGTATTTTTATCTTTATCTTTGTGTTTTTACATTTTATATTTATATTTAAATTATTTTGTACCTTACATGTATCCTCTTGGGCAAGTCCCGTAATTAAATAAATAAATAAATAAGGGTGGGTGGCACATTGATTTACTCGGTGTACCTCTCCCCGAACGACGACAGGGCGACGTTCGAGAGTGAACTGGATGAATTGCATGCGCGCATCGCAGTGGAGCCACCGGGGAGCACGATTGTGGTTGTGGGTGACTTCAACGCAAAGAGTCACGCGTGGGGGTTGGGTGTTGAGGACTGGAGGGGGAACTTTGTCAGGGACAACTGGGAGGTCTCGGGGGAGAAGACTCTCAGCGACCACAATGCCATTGAGTTCCTCATAACTGCTGAAGAGGGAAGCAGGCTGGACGAGCAGAAAAAGAACAGAGGGCGAGAGACAGGGCCAGGCGAGTGGCCAACGAGCAGAACCTGGCAGCTCACCTTGTGACCTTGGGCCATTTGAGGGAATCAAGAGCGGTTGTCAGGTCTGCGATCTCGGTGGCCAAGAAGGCATCATACCGGAGCCTGATTGAGAGTGTCAAGGACGATGTGTGAGGATCGGCATATCAGCTGGGCTGCAACAGGATGGAAAAGCTATCTGCTCCCATCCTATCCAGGATGCAGAAGATAGCAATCGCAGACCAGTTTTTCTCGACCCACCCCGCCGCGTTGTGGGACAAACCGGTGGTTGACTGGGGAGGTGAAGAGAGGGTGACGATCGAGGAAGTGGAGAGGGTGGTTGGCAGGCTGGGCAACCAGAAGGCTCCCGGCCCTAACGGAATCCCCGCGGAAGCGATCAAGCTGCTCGTGGTGGACTACGCCGAGGACCTGGCTGAACTGTAAAGCACGTTAATCCAGTCAGGCACATTCCCGAATCGGTGGAAGAAGGCGCGAGTGGTTTTGATCCCCAAGGCCGGGAAGAACCCGGAGGAAGAGGGAGGGGCAAGACCGATATGTCTGTTGGACACCCTTGGCAAGGTGTTTGAGAGGGTCATTCACGGGAGGATTGTGGGTGCCCTGGAACGGTCCGGCAACGACTTGAACGAGCACCAGTACGAATTCAGAGCCGAACGCTCTACGCTGGATGCCGTTCAAGAAGTCGTATGGATTGTTCGGTCGGCGAAGGAAGGGTCGTGGAGAAACAGGGAGCTCTGCATCGTTGTCGCCATAGATGTCCGCAATGCCTTTAACACGACAAAGTGGACAGAAATGGGTGGCAGAGCTGCAGAGGAGGGAGGTGAACCAGTACCTCATCAAACTCAGGATGAGCTACTTGGAGGACCGAGAGTCGGTCATTGAAGGGATGAGTCGGGCAATGACAGCGGGCGTACCGCAAGGATCAGTTTTGGGACCCCTGCTGTGGAATTTGGCGTATGACGGTGTGCTGAGACTGCAGCTCCCTCGCGACTGCAGACCTATAGCATACGCTGACGATCTTGTCATCGCCGCAATCGGTTTAGGCAGGGACAAAGGCCAAGGCGGAAGATTTGATTAGGCTGGTCAACAGATGAATGAGTGAGAAGGGGCTGGAGATCGCAGCCCAGAAGACCAAGGCCGCGCTTATCATTGGGAGGCGCAAGACGACGGGTGCCAGGGTACACCAGTCGGTATTGTTGGAAGGGGTCCCCGTATGGGCAGATGCGGTCAGGCTCCAGAAGGTCCGAAACATGCTCAACAGGTCGCAGAGAGGCCCTCTTATTGGTATCTCTCGTGCCAATAGGACTGTCTCTACCGAGGCGATGCAGGTGGTGGCAGGAGTCCTACCAATGGACCTGTTAGCCAGCCTGCGAAAACAGGACTGGAAGGCAACAACAGCTGAGCGCGGGGAGAATCGGGAGAGGACGATGGATGTCTGGCAGCGGCGATGGAACGATACTCCGAAGGGCGCATGGACCAGGCAGCTGATACCGGAGATCAGGTTATGGAGGGATAGGTTGCACGGGGAGTTGTCGTGCTGCGCCACCCAGTTCCCTACTGGACATGGCCAGTTCAACAGCTACCTGCAACGGATTGGTAAGACTACGTCCGATCGCTGCTACTCATGCAACGTCCCGGACACCGCCGAGCACACCCTCTTCTATTGCGAGGAGTGGGTGGATGAAAGGGATCGAGCTACGAGAGCAGTGGGCGTAGAGCTCCATCCGGGGAACCTGATTGAGGTGATGCTGCGCGGGCCCGAGGAGTGGAAGACTGTCGATGGGCTGTTCCTGGATATTCTTCGCCGGAAGGATCCGGTTGTCGAGGCGCGTTTTCGATTGTAGAAGGAAAGAGGGAAGGAAGGATTCCATGATACGAGTGGCTTAGCCGTAAAGTCCAGCCACTCTTGTATGTTTCGATAGCCATTCACTTCGATGTAATGCCGAAAGGCGGTCCCGAAGTAAATGGTCTATAGCGTCGCAGTGATGGAGGTTTAGTGGGTATACTTCTTGTTCGAGCAAGAAGGAGTCCCACACTCCCCCGCGGAAATGCGGGGGGTCGGTGCTTAACGCATTCCTCCATCAAAAAAAAAGGAGGAACCTCAGTATGAATCTTAAGTAAAACTTCAGCTGCAATATTTTGATCAAAGTTTTGATAAAGTTTCAACTTAGCTCCCTCTCGAGGTTAAGTCCGGGGGCAAGGTTAGGTCGAGTTCGGGTCTAGGTCAAAGTAATAGACCTTTCTATTATTACCTGAGCCAGAAATGCTGCGCGCTCACTTGGTTTATTAGCTCTCCAGGGATTGGCCACCGAAAGCATGTAAAAAAATCGAGGTAAATGTAAATATTGTTAATGTCAAATGATTAATTATAAATGACGTTTGCTGATCTGTGATATTAAAAGACTAATACTGTGTAATAATATTGTGTCGTCGTCGATTGATTGCCAATGGTTGATAATTTAGTCCCTGTTTCACTGGATGTAAATTAGATATATTATCTGGATTGATAAATGGCTTCAGAAAAGCTTCGTTAAAAAAAAAAGTCTTCTTTTGCAAATAACCAAATTTCGAAGCCGTGAATCGAAATCTCTTTTGCATTTTCCACGCTTCGATACTAGATTGTCCTCTTGTGGATCTTTTGATTTCCATTGCTTCTTCTAGTGAAATATTTTGCAATAATTCACAATAGAGCGGCGGGAAACTAATGAGGATGTTCGTAAGCTCACTATCAAAAAGGGGTAGCCTGATATCTCAGTTTTCTCTCAAAACAGTCAATGGCTCTGGTGGAATCCGCGCAATATGTCCCAACGCCGAAGATGTCGGTACGTAAATGTGTGCAAAAAAAAAAATATATATATATAAAATGTGGTTGTAAGTTATATGAGAATCACAGTGTCCAATACACCAAAGTGCAATATGACCAATATGCTTAATCTGAGAACTATTTCAATGTGCATTTCTCAGTTTATTAATTCTTTGTAAAATCTTAAAATTCGCTGGAAATGAGATTCCACAGTACTTCTCTCGTTGCTATGTTAAAATTGTTTATTAACATTTTTAGAATTTTGAGGCATCTTTTGTTGGAATGTTGTTTTTGGGTTATTTAAAAATGCTTTTTAAATTTTAACTAGGAACCAAATTTGAAACAAATCTAAGCGATAAAGTTAGAAAGTGTGTATGAAGAGATGAAAAACTGAAAAATGTGTTACAGGTACTCTATTTTAATGAAACTATTTGAAGCAAGATTTAAAATTACCAATTTTAATCAAAATTTGAAGTAAATCGTAGCACTATCAGTGTAAGGGGTGTGTTAAGGGTTAAAAACATGAATTGAGGATTCTAGTCTATTTTTGAATAAACTAGTTAAAATTATATTTCAATTTATTATTAGAAAACAAATTTGAAAAAAATCTGACAAATCAAACTGTAAGGGGTGCATTAAGGGTTACAATTGTAATATGTAAGTCCTACCCTAATTTCGATTCAATTAACATAATAATGATAAGTTAAATAAGTTAAAATTACTACTGGAATCCAAATTTGAAAGAAATCCGAGCATTTTGACTGTAAAGGGTATATTAAGGGTTGAAGTTCTAAAATAAAAGTCGCAGATTATTTTTAATTAGATTATTCGTAAATTTGCTTTAAATGTATAGTAGAAATATAATATGAAGAAAATCCGATCCATATGAATCAAACTGTATATTTGGGGGGTGGGGGTGTGTAGTTAGGGTCGTAAATTATTTTTAATCACTCATTATGTAAATATATATAAAATTACTGATGGAAAATGGTGGGTTATGCTGACATATAAGAATAAAAACACCGCCAATTTTTGAACAATTAATTCAAAGACCCAACAGGCCACTAGGGTTCATTTTTAGGGGATGAAACTTCTACCCGCATTTTCGTCAATGTATTGCTAATATGTATGCCAAATTTGGTTCAAATAAAATATTCCTCCTGGCAGGTATTCACGTTACAACTTATGCATTTTTACAACTTTTTGACCCTTCAACCCTTAATAAAAACTCAACCCTTCAAAAAACTACAGATTTTTTGAAAGCATTCACCACTTGGGGTATACACAAAACATATGTTCAATATTTGGTCAAAATCGGTCTGCAACTTTAGAAGATTAAGTGGATGCACCGATTTTGCTGTTTTTGGCATGTTTTTGGCCAATAATGCGCAGGTCCTTAAGAATTTCCTAACTTTTTTTTATTTGACCTAATCAATGGGCAGGTAGAAAAAAAGGACGCAAATTTTGCTTTAATCGGTTCAGTATATTCCGAAATATAGCGGTTTAAAGAAACGAACAGACCGACAGACCGACAGACAGACAGACCGACAGACAGACCGACAGACGGAAATTAGTGAATATGATTTTCGTAATCTACGCATTCTATAAAGTAGAAAAAAGTGAAATTTGGAGAAATTTTTTTTTTCATGAATACAATACTTCCTCTACGAGAGAAGTAATTATTATCTTGCAGTTCTTAACTTGTAGAACATCATGTAAATTTATAGTTTGTCTAGATTAGATTGTCCTTTTGTAAAAAGCTAATAATTTAGAATAAAGTTTTTAAAAAGACTTCTTCGAATTTAAAACATAAAATTTGTAATATAATTTTCAAACATTACAGGTTAACTACATACCATCTGTTAGAAGAACATTTGTGTCATCATTAATTGGAGGCATAGATGCAAAAGGAATCCTTGGATTTATTTATTTATTTATTTATTTAAATTGCAACACTCAACAGGACAATACCCAGTTGTAGAGTGAGGTTAAGGATTAGAAAACTGTTATAAAATTTACAAGTGTATATAAAATTATGTAGTAGAGTAGAAAATGTAAATATGCTAAGAATATTAGGTATAGATAAATAGTAAAAATTGTATAACAGGTAAGGAACATAACAAATTGTAAATATAACATAAACATAATATACGTGACACACAAGAAATGACATTTAAATAATTTATGACAATGACAAATAAAAAGCTCGTTTTATATCGGCTTCCGAGCAACAGAACACATCACATACATTACAGACCTCGGTATAGGCTGAGTACATCTGGTAAAGCGGCGACAACAACAATGCATTGGATCGAGGTACGTTCAAATGAAAGGTGCTGTGCAATCTGCTGTTAAATCGTGGTACGCGAAAGTTGATGCTGCTTATCAATTCAGGACAATCATACTTATTGTTGATAAGTTTCAACAGGAACACAGAAAGACTGCATGCTCTGCGTGTACGAAGGTCACTTAACCTAAAACGTTGCAACAAGTCTGTTTGCGGAAATCTTCTCTCAGGGTAAGTTCCAACAGTGCGAAGGTATAGAGCTTTTAGAAAGCGTCGTTGAACTTTTTCTAGAGCGATGATGTGGGTATCGTGAATTGGGGACCAAACACAAGAAGCGTACTCCAACTTTGAGCGGACAAACGAGCAGTAGAGGATTCGTAGCGATTCAACAGACGGGAAATCGCTGGCATTTCGCATGATAAAACCAAGTCGTTTGAATGCTGACGCCGTAGTAGCTTGGATGTGAGGCACAAACGATAACTTGCAGTCAAATACTACACCCAGGTCAGTTACAGTGGTTGGTCTTGACAACACGCTGTCACCAATTTGGTAGTCGAAAATTATAGGGTAACGCGCTTTGGAATACGACATAGCAACACATTTCTGGATGTTTAAAGATAGTTTATTTTCAGTACACCATTTATGAATTCGATTAGTATTCGTCTGCAGCACAGAGCAGTCATCCGCGCTCTTGATGGTATTAAATATTTTTAGGTCATCGGCGTACAAAAGATGCTTGACGGTTAGGCCAGGAACTATATCGTTGATGAACAGGTTGAAGAATAGAGGGCCTAAGACAGAGCCTTGTGGGACTCCAGACGACTGGTTGATCAAGCATGATTTATGCCCAAGACATTGCACATATTGGTTCCGGTCGCAAAGATATGACCCCACGAGACCAATCAGACCGCCCGACAGACCCAACGCATCCAATTTAACGAGTAAAAGGGAATGATCGAGTCGGTCGAACGCCTTCGAGAAGTCTGTGTAGATCACATCGACTTGCTCACGGTTATCGATTGCTTCCGAAATGTGCTGGGTTTTGCAGATCAGGTTGGTGGTGGTTGAACGACCTGGCATAAAACCATGTTGATTAATCGTGATTATGTTTCTTGCATGGTGGGAGATGATCTGGTGCATCAGGTATTCAAAAACCTTAGCAAAGTTGCAGATGATAGCGATTGGCCGATAATTCTCTACAGCAGAGCGATTACCCTTCTTAAATACTGGAGTTATTCGAGAGAGCTTCCAAGCAGTTGGAAACAGGGACTTTTTCAATATTAAGTTAAATATGACGGTTAGGGGCCCGCACAAAACGCCGGCACAGTCGTTTAGTACAAAAGCCGGTATGCCGTCCGGACCCATCGTCATATTAGGCTTAATACGTCGAAGTCCCGCAACTACTTCATCCTCTGTAACCTTACTCCAGTATACACTAAGGCTTGATTTGGTAATGTCTGGAATATGCGCAGGGGTCAAGGTGTTCTTAAGAAAACTACCGGAGAAAAATTTGGCAAACGCGTTGACGATGGACTGTGGACTGTCCATAGAAATTTCATTCACAGTCATGGCTGAGGGCATGCCTGGGACCTTTCGCTTGGAGTTGACATATGACCAGAATTTATTGGGGTTTGACTTAATTGTATTATTAATTTGAGAAATATACGTTTTGTGAGCAATATTTATGTCATGTTTAATTTCCCCTCTCAAGCGCTGAAATTGTTGTAAGTCAAGCGGAGAGTTATATTTAGCAACTTTGTTCCGCGTTTTATCCTTTAACTTAATTTTGTTTATGATATTTGAGTTAAACCATGGCGGATAACTTTTGTTTGACTTGCGCAGTTTAAATGGTACATGCGTTTTAAACATGGTTGTTAGGATGTCGTTCATGTGGTCTACTGAGGCATCGACTTCGCCAATCGATTCTAGGCTTGACCAATCGAAATTATCGATGTCTTCGTACAAGCCCAGAAGATTGGCTTTCTTGAAGTTAAATTCCTGCGTGGGTGCGTAAGGTAGTGATCGTGGAATTATAGACAAAAAGTCGAGCACAAATTCCAAGGGGGGATGATGCAAGTCGATAGATAGCAAAGGACTATTATCGCCAGTTAAAGTGCAGCCCGAGTTGTAAAGCACCAAATCTAACAATCTATTGTTAGCATTCACAATATTATTGAATTGCTGGAGATCAAGCAAGCTCGTCAAGCAATTCAATGCTACTATTTTGTCATCAGAAGGACAGTGTCGCTCAGTGGCATAATTAGGTAAATTAAAATCACCTATTATGAGGAGTCTACCATCATAGTAGCAATATAGTGATGCAAGATAATCAAATAAAGATTCATAATATGCTAGTTTTTGATTGGGTGGAACGTAAACAACAATAACATTAAGACAATCACAACTGAACTTAATTCTAAGGGCTAAAATATCAGTGGACTTAATTAGACTAGGAATATCACAGATGGAATTTATCACAGTTGAGTTTAAAAGCGTATTGTTGTTGATCATGACTAGAACACCACCTCCACGAGAAGTGTTTGTTGCAATAAAATTTCTATCAGCTCTATACACGGTGAATAAATTAGGGTCAACAAGTTCGGCGTCGAAAACGGAATTTGAAAGCCAAGTTTCTGTGAAAATGACTATGTCGTACTCCTCAACTATGCTATACATCGACTTGTGAAGTGTGTTGGTTTTGGTGTTCAGACCGCGAACGTTCTGGTAGTAGCATTTGACTTTAGATGGAACCGCGGCTTTACGACTTACGGTGTCAGCAACAGCTGACTGTGGTTGTTATTGCGAATTAATAATACTGCTCCTTAACCTCTCCAAAGCTTTTGCATAGCTTGGACAATTGTTTATGTCCCAGGCCGCGTGATCGGTACTAATTTTGTGTTGGGTTCGCGTGTTAAACAAAGTGCAATTGACACAAGTTAGTGCATCAGCCTTGCAGTTGGCGATATCGTGACATTCAGAGCATCTAGGACACACTATCGGTCTAGAACAGTCCCTTTTAGAGTGATGGAAGCCACAACAATTGTGACAACGTCTCAAATCAATGCCATCGTACACACGGCAGCAATCAAAACCTACGAAAACTTTGCCAGCGGATAGCACCTCTTTGTACGTGCCCCGATCCAACTGAACCGTTGATTGAAATACTTTGTTGTTGTTTCGCGTTGCCTGAAAGTTAATTACTCTAAGTGAGCTGTTAAGTGTAAAAATATGTGGGTTATGCGTTTTTAAGTAGTCACCCAACACTTCTGGGTCAAGTTCTTCGTTGATGCCGACAATGCGAACGCGAGGGTTTAAAGAGACTGCTTCCTTCACGTTGTACGTAGTAGACATCTTATCCGCAACCAGTTTCTGAAATTGAGCAGAATCTTCTTGGGACTTGCAGCTAACAAGAACTCCACCGCCGTTGATGGTTTTGACGTTTGCAATGGACATAGGCAACTTCGATGGATTGAAGTGCTTGAGTAATTCGCTTTTTGTTGCACCAGATTTTTGGGTTGCATCAGTTGGTTTAATAATTACCGAGTATGGGTTATTAACCATTGAGGCGTACGTTTTTGCCGCAGGTTTAGTATTTTGCGGCTTTCTGCGGGAATTCAACTCAGCGGCTGTGTGAGTTCCTGATTTTGATCCTGATGCGACATTTATCCACGGTGGGGCTGGAATTGACTCAGTAGAGTTCGGTGAGTGTGCATCATTACAACACTTATGGCGAATAAGAGCTAAATCCTGTTTCAGCGATTTATTTTCGGTGGCAAGCGATTTTACGAGAGTTTCTAGTGAGTCGTGTTTTGCTAGAATTTGTTCAAGCAGACCATATATGTCATCCAAATTATATGTGCCAGAGCCGTCAACATCTTGTCCAGAGCGAAGTCGCTTTATTCGAGATTTGTCAATAGCAACAGGAGCATCGATTACAGCGATTTCAGGTTTATCGAGGGGTTTGTTTACATCGTTGCTCTTAACCTCACTTATTTGGACCACATTGGCAGAACAGGTATTGCAGCGCCAGCTTAGCCTCCGCCCTGGAAGATTTAAGGGACGCATATCCTCAATCCCTTGGCAAGTGGTATGGTAGTAGTATGAACAACCAAGACACTGTATAAACTTTTTAATGTCTAATGCAGGGCCAGTGCATGTAAAACACATGTCGGCCATCATCACGAACTTGCATTTATGCATTTAAGAAATTCTTTTAACATTAAATATGAAAATTATATATTAAAATTTATATATTTATCACAACTACAATGAGCAGATATAATTCTTAATTCTTATATCATCTGGTGACATGTAAAATAAAGACTATGCGGACTATCATTTTTTCGTTGACTTTTGTAACACTTTGCTTTTACGGTATATTCTTTAATATAAACGTCATGAATAAATCCTTCAAATTTTGTATTTATTGTAAAAAAAATTGAGTTCAACATGAAATGGGGTTGCATTAATAATTGCACGGTTAAAAGTTCCGATAGTAGCCAAGATCATCCAAAGCTCAAAAGCTATTAATTTCAATCCCTTATGGTTCACAGCGCTCTCTTACGGCGGCCTATACAGGACCACCCCCACCAAGCCAGTTTAAGCTCCTAGTTCTAGACCTCCTTAATGTCAACATAAAGCGACAAATGTCACTGATATTGTTGAAAGAAATCTCAAACTGACAGATTTAAACTAAATATGCCAAAAGTGAACTAAACATGTCAAATGTTAACTAATATAGTGACGAATCTCAATCAAATATCTAAAATGTAGTCAAATGTAACAGGTGTCATCTACATTTAGGCCTGCATAAGGTTACGCGATTGAGTAACAGATGTCAACTAAATATGTCAAATATTAACAAAAAACGGTTCGAGGGACTTTTACGTCATATTGTAATTCAATATATTTTTGAAAAATATTGATAATATGTGCGTTCTACACTATTTTAGATTGCAACTAGGTGAGGATTTTTTTTGTGTGTGTAATTTTTGCACTTTTTAAATTATCATTTTTGGTTTCAGATTTTCACTTTTTTAATATGAACTCATTTTTATTAAATAAATGTGAAACAATTTACGATTATTTCATTCTTTGCGCAGGGGTCATGCTATTATTTTTAATTTATAATTGCTTTTTTGTTATTCTTTGCACAAGGGTCATGGTAATTCTTATTTATGATATCAATTTTAATATGAATTCATTTTTATTATTCCGCAAGAAATGTTAAATGTCACTATTATCTGTTAACTGCCAGCTGTAAAAATTTGACAGCTGTTGTCATCTATCAAATTTCCGGTAAAGTAGTCTGACCATAATATTTAATTGCATATTGTTTTTCGCGTTTTTTAATAACTTTCTTATTTTTTGTTCCTTCATCCTAAAATTGGCCTTGATCGACTCTATTTGACGTACGTGTAGTAGTCGAAAATCATAAAAGTTTTTTTTTTACATATCCCATAATAGTTATTTATTAGACTAGTGAGTAATATTACATATAAGTCACGAAAGAAAAGTTTAGCCCACAAGCCCGAAGGGCGAGTGGGCTAATTCTCTTGAGTGACTTATATGTAATTACTCACGTGTTTAATACAAAATTTTATCTAAAACTTTTATTAAATCGTATTTTTAAAATAATAAATTAAATTAGAAAAACGTCATTATTTGAAAATTGATAATTTTGATCACAGAAGGCTGGTTGTCAGAAAACTGTAGTTTGTAATGGTGGTTTATATATTGGTTGTATTATTTTAGTTTAGTGAATTCTTTGCGTTCTTTAAATTCCGAATAATAAACGTTTTAAAAAAATAAATATCTCTGTAGTAACTAAAAGTACCTTTAAAACAACTTTTAATAAATAGTGAGTATCAGTGCATTTTCACTCACTAGTGAGATAAAGTATACTTTAAATCACTACTTTTGTCCACTAGTGAGTTATGGCCTACTTTATAATTTAAATTCTAATCAATAACAAACACATTATCTGACAGTTTTGGATAAAGAATTTTTTTAACTCGAACTTGATTGATTGATATGAAATTTAGTTGAATTCGTGGATCAGAAAATACTAAATTATTACCTTAAATTGTGACAATAAATTTGCAATTATTTGAAACATTTTGGAATTTTCCACATTTTTTTTATTACACAATAATAAGTAAACGTCAAACTGTAATTTTAACCAAAAAAAAATCATAAAAATTCGATATGACGTAAAAGTTTCCCGACCCACAAAAAACGACAGATTCAAGTTAGTTTTCTAGTTTCAAGAATATAAGTTAGTTTTATTGATTGTATTTTGTTAAGTTCTAAATTGTATAAAAATATAAAATTATTGTTATTCTTTACAAAATCACTATTATCCTCTCAAAAGCTCCTGTCGGCTTAAGTTGTGAGTGACGCTGTAGAAATAAGCTGCACTTCAGTTATTTGAAATTTGGCGGAGCGCGTTCGAACGTCTGCACCGCACTGAGACTGAACGGAAATTGATGTTGCGCTGCGCGCTGGTGACTATGCCTTACCGCCGGATCTTGGGCGATGTAAAGTGCTCACCGCGCTGAGCGGTGAACTGACTTTATTGGTTTTCGGCGGGGGACTAAGCGATGCGTATCATTATAAAAATAGATATACTTATTAGTAAGTAGATGCACGCGCCGTATCTGTTTGTTGATGAAAATACATGTATAGTTATTGACGTTGAAACTTCTTTAAAAAAAAAAAAAACACAGTTCATTAAATTTAATCTGTATATGTAACTTTGCTTTTAGAGAAAATATTACAAACATTTATTATGGTCCCTTTATACCACAAATCAAAATATACAACTAAAATAAATAAAACAATCTACAAGATATTTAATAACATACATATACTAGTAGATACATTATAAAGAATGTCAGTAAGTATCAGTAAGAAAAATAACAAATGATGTGTAAAAATATTCAGTTTACATAGATATGATCTTTTATTGAAATATTTGGCCATTTATTTATTCATATTTATAGCTATATTATATATATATTAAGACATTTATGTAACACGGATAAAAACCTTAAACATGCGTCCCATCCAATGAATGTACTTTCCCAATTTTATCTCGAGGATGATTTTGATCCAACTGAATCTTTGTATCTCGTTTAATTAATGGCGATTTCAATGAAAATTTTGACTCCCTTTTGAGCAAATGTTTCGGTGAATGTACCGGTACAGGTTTAGTTTTGAAATGTTCACTCATATCGGTTGAATAACTATTATCCATTTTATGTTCTACAAAATAGGGTGATCGTTCGATTTTGTTATTCCTGTTTTGAGGCGACGAGCTTTTGGATCGATTCACAATTGGTTCAGAAAGCAATCGAGGTACCGTTTTGAAGACAGAATTTTCATGATGTGATGGAGCCGAAACTGGAGTATGTGGAGCAGATTGGGAAACCGTCATTCGACTGATTGCATTCGAAGTTGCATCTCGATCAATTGATTTGTAAAGCTTAAAGTTTTCCAGATGGATGGCTGAACCAAGTTGACGCATATTTGGTTGAGACCTACAAATTATTTCCGGTTTAAAAAAAAATGTCGTAAAAATCTAAATTAGCAAGGGACCTTGCGTGCATATTTCGGTTATTAGTTCTGGTTGTATTTCTCCGAACAGGATAACCTGAAGCTTTATGGGTGATCCTCATTGAACTATAAATAATTTTCTTAATTCCGTTTTCGTTTTTCTGTTGGGTTCGAGCTCTCCCTAGTGCACTGCTGCCTGCTATGAATTGAACTAGTGTTACAGTATGAAAATGATTTTAGTTTCCTTTTGAACTTACGGGTATTTCCAGTATGTTTCCTTCTGGTCTGTGCCATAGCATATACAACCGCAGCCAAACTGCTATAATGACTTGGTTGCCTTTGAAAAGTAGGTGGTTTGCCTACTTGTCTGCCAATAACAAAATAAGTTTCCATCAATCCTTTTCCTTTAACATCCACAATTCCTCGTTTTTTCAACTCATAGCCCCGAACACCCAACATCTATAAATGTCAACATCAAAATTACGACTCTGTATTTGTAGTTTTACAAAATAACCTGTGCAGTATCTTTTGGGACTTGAATATATCCAATGACTCCGGTAGAATCCATTCTAGAAGCCAAGTTAACAGTATCCCCCCAAATATCAAATACCGGTTTTCTAGCTCCAATGACACCACAAACTAAAGGACCACAAGTAATTCCAATGCGTAGACCAAAATTATTAAATGAGTCTTTATTAATTTCGTCCAGTTTTTGGCGCATCGAAAGTGCAAAGTCAACTAAAGCACATAAGTGTTCTGGGCTATCTGTATTAATACAGTCCTGAAAATAAAAAATGTAACGACCGTTTATATAATCAATATGAATATAGTACTTTGTGCGTAGGATTTAATCCTGAGGCTGCCATATAAGTTGCAGTAGCACTAACGGTTTTAATTTTTTCTAACGTGCTAAATCGGTCTTCATCCAACAATTCATCAAAATCCGCTAAACAAAATGTATTATGTATAAGTTTAATTTCGAATCCAGATTTTTGAAAGATTACCAATAATTTCATTTAACAGTCGAATACACTCCACTCCTTTGTTGATATCTTCTGAATAAAAATCAGTGAAATTCGGAATACTAGCAAAAAGTACTCCAACTTCTTGTCGATCTTGGGAATATAATTCCTTCAAAAGAAATAACTAATTAGTAGGTCTTTTATAAAAATTAAAAATACTACTATAAAATAAATGTTTAAATTTAATTAAGCCTGACAAACTAGTTTCGACTATTTGCTTTATAATTATTATCAATGGAAATTTATTTTTGAAGTTATTTTCTTTATGGAATTTGGCAAATACAAAGACAATGAGTTAAAGACTCATTGTATAATTCGTTAACAGGTTGTTCGATGTGAATTTTTTAATAAGGGTTTTAAAAAAAATTAAAATATTTATAAATACCTCGCTGTTGCGTTCATTAGAAAGAAAATGCTGAGCTACATGATCCGGTAAAATATTCTTAAGCAATTGTGTATTGTTATGTCTGGTTTCTTGCATATCGGTCAACTCTCTTTCAGCTTGCAACTTCCACAAAAAATCTAATCGCGATGTCACCTCAACTAGTCGAGCATGATAAGCGACCATCAAAAAAAATACACTCAACAAGATCAACATTTGACCAGATAACGGAATCAATTCGCTGTAATCAAACAGATCTCTAATGACAAAAATGTTTAAAAACAAAATAACACATTCTTACTCGTTCACTTGCCCCCGATCAGTGCTATTAAAAATGTCATAGTATGGAATTTGTATTAATAATGTATAAATTGCAAGCATAACAACTGCCAAAAATAGTTTAATTAAATAATAAAGTTTCAACGCAGTTGCAAGTGCTACCAAACAAAGCACCCAGGTGAAGACAATGTATTCCGGATGCCTGCATGTGATTTCAGCATTGTTTGTACCCCGGGCTTTGTCTTCAATATATCTTTCAAGAAGACTTCTTTTGGGTCTCCTTCTTTTAATATTGAAGTTTGTCTCATTTTCAACATCTTTGATTAAATCATGGAAATCCAAGTTTTCTAAAAGTTCTTTCACGCATTTAGGATCACACAACTGCTCGAAAGTCAAAGTTAAATTGGTGTTGACTTTTGCTTTTAAGGATAGATTTAAAATAATTTCTTGTGATTCGCTGATATTTTTCAAGACAGCATTATTAAGTATGTAGAAATCAGATATTTGTAAAGGTTTCATGAATTTCCCAGTGCTTCCTTTCATTTCCGTTTCCGGGCTGACTATCAAACTAACGGAACTGCTACAAGCCATTATTACTATAACTCCACAAATAAATGCAGTTCTACGTTTTCGATTATGAACCAACATTTTTGAAGTGTTTTGTAAAAATTCTGGTAATTGTTCAAACTCTTCTGCCATTACTAATACTGTGGTTGAGGTAAGTAGCAAGGTTGTTACTACCAGAACGGTTGTTACAATAGCGTCCCTAAAGAATGTAAATATTTTAATCATTGAATAAAAAAAAATAGTTTACTTACAATGACTGAATGGTAACTTGGCAAATTACAATGAAGATATAAATAATGAAGCAACAAAGCATATTTGATTTAAACATATCTTCTCTTAATTGACTAAACTGCAATTTTAAAAAAAAATATATGGGTTAAGAAAGAATGCAATAGATGGGTTAGTGGTTCAGGTTTTTTTTAATTTTATTTTAACCTTAGCTATGTGATTTTTGTTCTAAATTGTTATTAAATTAATTTGTTATTATATTAAAAAATATTTACTTGGTATTCCATTTCTCTGTCTTTAAACCTTAGAGTCCATGGATTAACATTTGCACTCCTCATTCGTTTGTTGGTTTCAATTTCAATGCTTTGATCAATGATGTCATCAACTTGTTCAGTTGTTGGAAAAGTAGATCCGCGTTTCTTCATACGCGGATCTGTACTTTCGTATTTGGGATTGTTGTAGTTATAATTTAGCGAGTCTAAATCTCCATCCAAATCACCAGACAAAGCTCTTCTTAACTGTAAATAATAGGTATCTAAATAATTTTTAATTTTAGTTAACTAACATATACAAACATTTTCGAATGGAATTTCTGGTGTCCAGTCTGTTGTATTTTCATCCTCGACAGCGCTTTGCTGAATTCCACTATCACTTCTTTCTCGGCTTAATGAAATGGGTGGAGAAGGAGTTGATGGAGTTTTGGGCGATTGAAGTTCTTTTATTGCATTGTCTTCGGGCCATAATTTATTTGAAAAAATACTGAAAGTATTAAAAAATATATTTGTCTAAAAACTAGCGACAAATCGTATTTCAGTACCTTGGCCGGGATGCAAGACGTCTTCGGTTCTTCATTGGTTCAATTTGTTTAATTAAGTAAGTGTTCACGTCGTGCTCACGTAAATAAGCATCTCGATCTTGTCCATTTCCTGGCTCAACTTCGTATGCTCCATTCAAACATTGAAAAGTGGCTTCTGATATATGAACTTGACTAGAAAAATTCAAAATTTATCCAAAATGGTTAAAAATAAAAAAATATTAATGAGGATACATTATTTACTGAATAGTTATTTTGTTTAAACATTACCCTGGTTTTCCACCCGATTCCATGTGATTAGCCAAGCGAACATCATAGGACCAAATATCAAACTGCCATTTCCGCAAACCTAATACGCCACATAAAACTGATCCGGAATGAATGCCAATTCGCATATCTAAATCTTCTACCTAAAAGATAAATAGATTTCAATAAATATTTTTAAATATAATACATCAAACAAATTGATTTGCTTGCTTTGCTGATTGATTTGTAAAATGTAGTAATATAAAAATATATCTCTTGCAATAGTGAATTGCATTACAATGCGGGATTTTGTTGAAAGGGACGAGTTCAGTAAATATATATAAAACATCCCGGAACTACTTAATACACGTAAAAAAAAATACTCCTTAAAATGCAGCTCTAGATTTTTGTAGATTCAGTAACTACAGGTTGTGCTATTTACCTAACTCGCCGTTTAATTTATTTGAAACTTGGATAAGTTTGAATGTATGACTAAATAAAAAAACTAAACTAATTTTACAATATTTAATTAATTTAAATCATATACACCTTACAGTTTTAGTTTAACTTCTGGTCATCTAGCTATTAGTTTTTAATTTTTATAATACTTAAGTAGGTACTTAAAATATGTTATTTTAAATATTTTAAATTCGCTTTTATATATTTTTTTATGTATTCATCACAAATAATATGTACCTACTTACAAATTAACAAACTTGTTTAACAAATTAAATTAAATATGTATCTTCATCTAACAAATATTTATTGTACCGATTTTGGCAAAATGTTTCAAGATTTAAAACTTTTTTTAGCTCTTAGCTTGGAAATGAATCAAATGAATCTAAACTAAAAACATGTTATGAAGAATTTTATAAAGATAAACACTTTTATTTATAATCGCAAAATTCCTTAAGATCTTGAAGTGATTCTTTCAATCGTGAAGCATAAAATTCATCATCCTTATGATTCAAAACCAAAATGCTTCTATCTTCAAACAAGGCTTGTCGGTTCACATCCTCATCACTAAAATACTTTTCAATAACATCATTACCCATCAGTATCAATGGAAAATAAACGGCAGTTTGAATAATCGCAAACAATTTGTATTCTTCGCAACTCGCCATAAACTCATCAAATTTTAAAAGGTTCTGCAAATCAAAGCCAGCGACCTTCAAAATTTTTTCCATAAAACTGTAATAAATCCCAATCAACTCATACATGTGCTTTTTACGAAAGTCCCTCGAAGTCGTTAGATAAATTAGCGATAGCACATCTTGCGCCGGCGGTGCATAACGACCGCATTGAAAGTCGACAAATTTGCAATGTTTAGCAAAACCTTTCCCATCGTACTTTATTAAAAAGTTGGTCGCCCACAAATCGCCGTGGCACAAAACATTTCGAAACTTCATTGACGGCTTAACTAGCTTATAAATATTGTAGCAACACTCGTCTGCAACTTCCTTAAACTCTTTTCCCGATGCCAATATATTGGGAAAATCAAATATTTCAATTTCCTTTAGAATGCACTTGAAAGAAGCTTCAATGCCTTGTCGATTTGCAAAGTCTTCATCATCGTTGAAAAATGTTTCTTCGAGATTTTCCTTATATTCATCAATTAAGCGATATGGAATATCGTTAGTAGATTTTTTTTCTTCGTAAATCAAACTACTACAGTGAAATTTGGCTAAGCTTTTTAATATTACGATAATGGAGTTGTAATCTAATAGTTCTCGTTTGTTTAATTGCTGGAAATTGTCTAATATTAGATTATCAAATATAAAATATTGATTGTGCTGCTTTAGGTAACATTTCGGCACACAGTCGGAAATGATCTTAATTTCTTCGTTTTCGAATTTTTCGAATAAATCGTACATAAACATTTCTTTTGTAAAAGCACCAATTCCTTCAGCAAATTCAGCCGGTGCTTTTAGTTGTGGAAAAAATTTGACAAAGAAATCCAAATGTTCTTCTTGGTTTAAGTTGTTTTTCGATATGGTTGCTGATACCATTGCATGGTCACCTAATAATCCTGTTCGTTCCGATAGTGGTTCCAAATCGAAATAGAGTAATTTATAGTTTGTCGAACCCAGCTTCTTATCAATGGCTTTTATTAAATCTGCTTCCAGTAGCAAGCTTTTTTGGATGTTTGCCATTATTTTCGCAGCTAGTTAATTAAATTTAAAACTATTTTAAATAATATTATTAATTATGCAATGAAATTACCTGCTTATAATAACTCTACGGAAACTTAACTAACACCAACAAAAGGTTATCTAAAAATTGAGCCTGTGTAATCTTTTATAAATATTTAATTTCTTGTCATTATCTAGTTTAATATAAAAATATGTTTTGCATATATTGTAGCTGCTTGTATCTACTTTTTAATGAGCAACTAATCAATCAGTTTCAGTATTAAAATAAATAGAAATTTTTCTATATTTATTTTATTTATTTTTTTATAAATTTATTTTTAATTTTTATATTTTTTTATTAGAAAACATAATGCGTTATGTTTACCCTTTTACTATTTTTTTAGTATTTGCAACTACCATTTTTTTCAATATCTGAAATATCTGAAACCTATCAATTGAAATATACATAGCCATTTATCGATACAAAACATCACATTTTGAAGTGGAAAATTAAACCGATTTAATGAAAATGTATTTGGTAATGTTAACCCAATATAAAACTGGATGACATCGTACGCATGTATGAGGTTATAAAATTTACAAAGTCATCAATTGAATAGCGAAATGGCAACCGATTGTCACATTATTAAATATTTTATTTTGCTCTTATTGATTTTCGAACTTACCTGCGTTTTGTAACGAGTGTCTTTAATTGCTTTGATCATATGCAGACCCATTTCGACGCAACAATGTGCATGATCCAATCGTGCAACCGGTAAACCAGAAACACAATAGTAGCAGTCACCAAGTAATTTAATTCTTAGACAATGGTTTTCCTGAAAATTCAAAATTTATTCTAAATCAACATGATTAAAAAATAAAGTAAAATTATTTGAGATTTAAGAAAACATTTTTTCAAGCTAATCATATTCTAGTTTTTAGAAATGCTCTATAATTTTAAAACCTATAAAATATAGGTCTATAGCAAAGTGGATTTGAAAATCTATTAATTCTATTAAATTTTTCACTAAAAACGTTTACGACAACTTTATTAGCATAAAACAGTAAAATATTATCCAATAATTATTAAATACTCTTAGTAATACGAATAGAGTAATTGTAATTGTTTTAAGAGATAATTTAATTTCGCATTCCAATAATTTTTAATAATTTTGGAGATGAAATAAAATTAATTACCGTGGCCAGCTTATCAAATTTAGCAAAAAGCTCATTCAAAATCTTGACTAGCTCCTGTGCAGTGCATTTCGTAGCTAAAACCGTAAATCCTTTGATGTCAGCAAATAATATGCTAACATTTTCATAACGATGTATGTATATTTTATGGAATTGATGTGGTTGGAAAGCACCACCTCTTTCTTCACGTTCAATGTCTCGAATCATTTCTTTAGCGACAAAATCTGGTAGAACTATAAAACAAACAAATTATTAAATATTAACAGCACATAACAGCACATTCTATATAGTTTGTGCAGAGAAAGGTGGCGGTTACGTCATCAATTTGCTGGCTCTAGTTCAGACTATCGTATGTATGGCTATTACGCTATGCAAGCGCATGACAATATGCTTGATACAGTTGTACGTATGTCGGTTTGATGACGTATAATTTTATGATTTTATTCCTATTTTTATTTAATTATGTAGGTATATATTTATTAATCTATGCATTTTTTTAAGCTATCAGCCATTCTTCGTTTATTCCAAATTCGCGTTATAATATTTATTTTAAAAGGGGTTTTGCAAAGCCGTGGTTTGCTTACATGTTTCAACCTCAAATAACCTACACATCAAATAAATGTAATCATTAGAAGCGAGCGCCCATGAAACATATTAGTTTGGAGCGCAAGCTGGGGCTGGAGCGTGATATTAAGTATACCTACAATTTACCACTTTGTATAAATAGACAAATTTAAGTCTTCCGAGCAACATCGTCTTTGTATTGTATTCTATATCTTTGTGTTGGATATATATTTCAGCCTATGGGAACTGGTTTTATAAATAAATTTAATTCTAAATTTACTTAACATTAACATTTCAAATATTTTAAGCATTGAAAAATTTAAGCGTAGATCGATCCATCTGTTCAAAAATGTACATGCATGGAAAAGCAAACCGAAGTGCAGCTATGAAGAGAAAAAAGTTGATGCATTGTCGTTGTTTGGCTTATAGCAACCACCTCGGCAACCACTCTATAAACTTCCACATGGTGCAGAGAAACTCGAGCTTATTTAAAGTCTTGCTTGCTTATTTTTTACTTTCGCCTAGATAGAGCATAATTACAACCCTTTAAAAAAAACTACCTCAATGATAAATTTAATTGAAAATTTGAAATTCACATACTACCTATAACTGTTAGTTGTCAAAATATCAACAATAAATTAGCTTACCAAAAAGTTTGCATACCTAATAATTATTATGGTTCTTTAAAAAAAAAATTGTATTTTGGATTTCAGTCAAAATGTAATTTGTTAATAAGCAGCCACATCAAAAAAATAATTAAACTAAATACGAGTAGGTATTCAATAAAAGAATTTACCTGAAAGCAACAGTTTTTCTTGCTTATCATTCTCGCTTTGCGTCCGGCATCTGGTTTCCATTGATCTATGCGTTTCCAAAAATGCTTTTCTTTGGCTTCGATCTGTGAGATACTTTGTGTACATTCCTGCAAAATTCACTGCAATATACAAAAGTATATTTGCTACAATTCTGCGAATTTTGCATTCGTTATTATCGTTCGTCTAAATAAAAACAAAAACTAAATAATGCATATTATGTTAACAATAATAAATAAATATTTACATTATTATTATTACTTCCATACAACTCAACCGAAATTACAATAACATGCCCAACTGCTGAAAGACATCCAGCAAGCATACACGATCGTAGAGGCAAAGGTAACATAGCAAATGGTACAAAAACGGTGAATAAAACATACCAAACCAAATCTTCTTTAACACCGAAACCTATTCCTTTCCCAAAAAAACCTAGCAAAATTGTTGTTAGTACAGAAAGAAACAATATTTGGGAAAATTACTTTGAGTCGTTAGTAATAACCATGTACAAACAGCAGCCCAATGCAAATAGTTGTTAGCAAAGCACCTCCACCAACCCAAAACGCATATCGCTATATTGATAGACATGCAACAGACTGACCAAATTATTGAATCAGCGTGATCCTGTAAATCACTTTGCAATTGATGACATTGACTGGCCCATACAATTATCAGTGCCACCTGAAATTTTTTCAATCATAAGTTTCACCAAGTTTACAAAACTATTCAAGTTCATAAATGCGTTTATTTTCTAATTAACACTTTTTCTAGAATTCATACAAAAATTTGTTAAGAAGAAGCCTTAAATAGTAACACTTTGGTATAAAGTGCGCTCAATATCTCATGATACCTGCAACCTTATTCACTACTTAGTTTTAATTTCTCTCGTATATGCATATGTGCATTGTGCAATACTATTAATGAATAAATTATTAGCATAGCTATTTCAAATACTGGAGTAATATTTGTTGGTTTTGAATCTGTAATAATAATAAAAAAAAGAATAAACTGTGGCATATTGTTTTGATTTATGAGTTTTTAAATTTTACAAAGCTCGAATTATATTTACTGCACCGTATATTGTTACAAATATAATCGATTCAATATGCAGTTTGATTGATTATAAAATGTTATATTCTTGTGTAAATAATAATTACATAATGTTATATTTTAAACTGTAAATAAATAATCTATTTACTTTAAATAAATAAAAGTATAAAAAATAACTTAATTTAATATTTATTTTTTATATAAGTTAGCTCTCATTCAGGAACCTAATTTTATGTACGCTTATTTCATCGATTTTCTTATAATCTTGTTTGATAAACAAATTGAGTGAAAAAAAAATGAACCCATTTATGCGGTGCAAGGGCGAGATTTACTTTGAGTAACAGATCGACAATATTGACAATAATCAAAGCCTTCTGTCTTTGCCTATGTGAGTATCTCAAATACGCCAATTCCAAATGTGGAGAATGAAAGCTGTTGGTTAAACAAGGCCAATAAATGCCTTTGTACATAAGTCCTCGTTTGAAAACCGTCGCAAAGTCGGCTACAAATAAAATACAATTTATAATTAATTATTTTTTAATTAAGTACCAACAGATAGCAACCTTTGTATCGTGTTGGACAAGTATCGTCGTCCAAAATAAACATTGATTTATCGACAGAAAAATGATCAAAGCCTTCTTCAAGTTTTCCATTCTGCAGAGAGGCAGAGTCCCCCATCGAGATTTCAATGTGATTGCTCAAACTTCGATCGGTCGTATCCTGCAATTAATAATGCAAAGCATATTTAAATACTGTTTGATCTCTTCTTTTGCTGCTCTCTATTTGCGTATTTTAATTAATTACAAGACATCAACATACATGTTTCATCAGCATGTGTTTTGGTGAATTTTTCGGCGACGGTGTAATGCGATCATTTAGAGTGTCGTTTTCCGAATTCATTACGGAAAATACTATATTCGAAAAATGGAGCTTTTTCTTGCGTTCATTCGACACTTTCCGCACTGCGTTGGTCCATAGGGTTTTTGTGTGTTGCTTTTTCGATCTGTATTTCAAAGCAAACGATAATTTATAATTTGGACAAGTAAGTTTTCCACATTTCTAATAATTATTTATTTTACATAATTTATTTTTCGTAATGATTTTTACAATTTGAATAGGCATTTAATTTAAAAGCTACACAAATTTTGAAGGATAAAAATGGTTTCAAGATTTTCAATATTCTTCTAAATCATTTAGATCATCAAATGCTACATTCAAATTTAACACACTATAGTAGCATACTGAACTCATATTTGTAAAATTGTAACTCATTTTCAGTGTCGGCTTTGAAGCATCAAACAACTGTAGAGAAGAGCGTTTTCCACTTATTTACATGCAGAACTCGTTTCTGCATGTTTGAATCTTGTCGGAAAAAACGATTATTTCCTTGATCGGATTATTTTCCAGCGCATCTTTAGAAAATGCTCCCAGTCTGTTCCATACGCAAATACTCGAACTATACTCAAGCGATTAGGGACAAATATCTTTTTCGGGTTCGAGTATATTTGAAAATCGGGTGGAGTTAAAAAACTATAGCTGAGTATACTATAAACACATTTCGCACACAATATTTTTTTTTTGAAAATATATTGAATTTTACTCTTCAGTTTTATTATGATTTTGTATATGAAATGATTTAATATAATAGCATTTCGTTTGGCTTTATATTATTTTCTGATTCTATTTTCTATATTTCCGAACTCTAATTCTAATATCAAATATCGTTCTATTTATTATCTACTAAATGGAATATTCTACATTCACATAACAACACAATTGCATATACTTTAATCGCATTATATTTTGTGCTATATCTATATTGCGATATTTGATTTGAAATATTAGTAGTTATCCTTTCTCTTTGAACTGAATATTACTGTAAAGTGGAGTGGAAATGCTCTATTTGTACAAGGAATACATAGACAAGACAAGATGATAAACTGAAAAGAAAACGGATTTGTCTGCTGATTTTTCTTTTTTTAAATTTTTCTTATAGGAAAATATTCAAAGATGAAAACCAAAACTAAAAACAAACTTGTCTTGATCAAATATTATTAATGTACAGAAATTACTATTCCAGTGTAATTGTTTTATCTATCTCATATAGTACATGCAAATCGATTAATCTACATCACCCTACATTTAAGTGCCCTGACAAATGATAACAACAAATAATTGGGACTTTACTTAATATTATTAGCAGTTTGCTCTGTTATTTATCAAATATTTCTGCCATATGTTGAAAATTATGCTTTGCAAAATTGATATTTTCAAACAATTAAGTTCTAAATAAAACAACAAAATTAAAAATGAATTTTAAAAAAAAACTCAGTTTCAAAAATTAATAATTACATACTAACATATTTTTTTCTAGCGACTAATATGTTTTTGGATATTTTTTTTCTTTCAAAAAGCACTTATTCAAAAATATTCGAAACAAATTTGAAATATATTCAAAAACAAAACCAAATAAACAATAAATAATGATAAAAATTTATAAATAGTAATAAATGTTTCTAATAAATTGAACTAATATTTATTTCACTTTATTTTTAAATACTTTTAATGCATGAACATTTAATAACACGGCCTCGAGCTCGAAGCCTCTTCAAAATTATTTCGACTAAACACCTGTAGCTTCCAAAAATTTTAAAGAATAGATATTGTTTCGAATTTGTTTAGTATTTTGAAATAAAAAGTTGTCTGTTATACTTTGACGATATCTTGTATATGGTTTTCAAATATTACCTACCCATCTATTCTATTGATTACAGAAATTCAAATCTCTCTCGTCCCTACCAGAATTCGGTTTATAAGCATCTGTTTTAATGATAAAATATATGTTGAAGAGAAACACCTAAGCAAGGAAACCCATGTCTTGCAAAGCGCTCGTTAATATTTATAAACATTAGAAGGCCAAATACGGCCGGGCGGAATGTGTTGAGTTGTTGAAAATAATACAAAGCAATTTACCGTACAATTTAGAATTATTATAAAAGACAATCACCATAATAATCAGTAGTTAAATATAAGTTCAGATTTGAACGTTTGAGGGCAAATTTAATTATGTAAACTGAAATTCAGAAACACCCTTCAAGCTATGCACAAAATATAAATGTAAAATAATAGAGTTTACTCGTAGTTTAAATTATACAATTAGTTTTCAGTATAAATAATTATTAGTATTAAAAATATTAAATACAAATATCTAAAATAAACCTTAATTCCACAAATTGTAGGTACCTAAAAATTAGCAAAAGTTAATCTAGCACACATTTTTAATTTAGTTCAAAATAGTTTAGCGCAAATTTTAAAAATTTTAGAATGAGTGTATTTTATATTAGAAAAATAAATAAAAATAAAATTTGAGTAGGTATGTATTTTATATAAAATGCGTTTGAGCAGAATATGTAACAATTTTAATTTTCTCTTTTAATCAAAATTTTCTGTTTGTTGATAGTCGTATAATTTTCTCTACAAAGGGAATTCGAAGCAAGTATGTTTATTATATATATATTACTTCTCTCGTAGAGGAAGTATTGTATTCATGAAAAAAAAAAATTCTCCAAATTTCACTTTTTTCTACTTTATAGAATGCGTAGATTACGAAAATCATATTCACTAATTTCCGTCTGTCGGTCTGTCGGTCTGTCGGTCTGTCGGTCTGTTCGTTTCTTTAAACCGCTATATTTCGGAATCTACTGAACCGATTAAAGCAAAATTTGCGTCCTTTTTTTCTGCCTGCCCATTGATTAGGTCAAAGAAAAAAAAGTTAGGAAATTCTTAAGGACCTGCGCATTATTGGCCAAAAACATGCCAAAAACAGCAAAATCGGTGCATCCACTTAATCTTCTAAAGTTGCAGACCGATTTTGACCAAATATTGAACATATGTTTTGTGTATACCCCAAGTGGTAAATGCTTTCAAAAAATCTGTAGTTTTTCTAAGGGTTGACTTTTTATTAAGGGTTGAAGGGTCAAAAAGTTGTAAAAATGCATAAGTTGTAACGCGAATACCTGCCAGGAGGAATATTTTATTTGAACCAAATTTGGCGTACATATTAGGAATACATTGACAAAAATGCTGGTAGAAGTTTCATCCCCTAAAAATGAACCCTAGTGGCCTAGTGGCCTGTTGGGTCTTTAAATTAATTGTTCAAAAATTGGCGGTGTTTTTATTCTTATATGTCAGCATAACTGACCATTTTCCGTCAGTAATTTTATATATATTCACATATTGAGTGACTAAAAATAATTTACGACCCTAACTACACAAACCCCCACCCCCCAAATATATTGTTTGAGTTATATGGATCGGATTTTCTTTATATTAGATTTCTACTATACATTTAAAACAGATTTACGAATAATCTAATTAAAAATAATGTGCGACCCTTATTTTACAACTTCAACCCTTAACGTACCCTTTACAGTCAAAATGCTCGGATTTCTTTTAAATTTGGTAGTAGTAATTATAACATATTTAAGTTATAATTACTTAGTTAATTTAATTGAAATTAGGCTAGACCTACATTTTACAATTGTAACCCCTAATACCCCCCTCATAGTTAGAATTGTCAGATTTATTTAAATTTTAGTATATAAACGAGAGAAGTACTGTGGAATCTCATTTCCAGCGAATTTTTTTTAATATACAACCGTTTTACGTATTGTACCGTTTTATTTTGTAATCACTGAATTCATATTTTTTTGTCTCTTCATCTGTTCTATTTTATTAAGCTGTGTCATTACCTTAGACTTTAATTATACTAATTGCAGTATTATAAGTTTGTAGTTTCATCATAATTAAAACTGGGAATTAACACAATATAATAACATCATATCGTACCACATAGTGGGTAGGTACTCTTAGTTCTAATAGATTAATTTGGAATATATTTGATGCGAAGGTTAAAGGTTATACCAAGTTGCAAATTCAGATTACATTAATTAATGATTGGATCATCTATCTAACATGCATATATTCCGATACACTATTTGATAGAAAACTAATTTTTATGCAAATAAGACAAACATTCTCGTATCATTTATTCTTCGTAAACAGTGTTATTCAAAAATATACAATTAAGCATTATTGATTAAAACATAGTCTCCTGTTCAGTAAAATGCAATTTGAATTTCAAATATTTATTGATAATAATATTATATATTAAACTACTTAAACTACCGGGAATATTAACGACTAAATATTAAAATTGAATGCTAACCAAGTTGTTCACAAAAACAAAACTAATTCAAAAGATTGTAAATTTAAAATGAAATAATTATTCTTTTAAAATATACTTTGTGTAAATTTATGTAAATTTAAATAAATTATTATAAAAATAATACACTTAATTAATATTTCGAATTTTTGTATTAGACCTAATAAGATAATTTTTTCACAATTATTTAACTTTAAAGTTGTTGGATATACTTGCTGGAAATTTAATTCGTTTATGTACCAAAATATTCGTTGAGGAAAAACTTGGTTAAAACTTAGTTGAACCGCCACTTAAAAATAAAATTTCGTTTATAAATACTCGTATATCTAGAAAAGAAGCGGAAAGGAAAGTTATTGTATTGCTTTGTAGAGCAATTTATTTCTGCGTAAGTCTTGATGAGTTTTTTAAAAGTATAGCATAGATAAAAAACATAATTAAAAATAATAACAATAAACAAAATCTGAAAATGCATTTGAGCGTTGTACTTCTCTCATTCATTGGCAACTGTCACTTCTAGTTTACATTTGACATCAATTTTTTTGCTATCACCAGTCTCCTATGAAAGTAATAAAATAATAATATATCTATCTAGTTATGTAAATTTCGTAATTACTACGACAAAAAAAATTGGATGGTCTAAAAATAAATTCGCACAGCTGAATATCTCATATTCGTTCCACTTCAATGTCCAAAGCCGGCGAACTCATTACGCCTTATTAGTTAAACAAAAGATCAATATTTGTCAAACATGTATCGTCATAATAAAAGACCATCATACAATATCACGTCTTCTGCGCTCTCGCAACACACATAATAACGTAATGTGCGTTTTGTCGTTACATTACATTCTCGATTACATCTCCTGCTGACCCAAACATGCTCAAACCCTGGAGCATTCATACGACCCTTAGCACAATATGCGAACATACGCCAGTACGGCACAAACACACAACAACTACAAATTAACTAAGCGTCAAATTAATTAAAATAACTTATTTGAAATTTGACCACCATGGCATGTTGTTTGATTGTGTGACAATTAGTCATTTCTAAAATTCAGATATACATATGTATTGAATAACATTTTATTACTTCTCTGGCAGAGGAAGTATTATGTAATTAATTTCACATATTCAAATTGTCAAATCGATATCTTTTTGACATGGCCTGGCTATCTGTCTGTCTGTCTGTATGTCTGTCTGTCTTTATAGTGTCTATTCATCCATTGCCTTCTTTGTTGTAATAAATATTGGGGTAGTTCTATAAATAATAGGAAAGTTTGGTTAAATCTAGCTCTGCAGTTAATTGGAGTGCTAATAGAATAAATTTGTATAGAACTTCAGAAAATCAACTTTGATAATTGTATTAGAAATTATGACGAAAATTACAATTTGGAATTTGCCTAACAATTTATTGAATGTAAGCAAATTAAATTGTATTTTATTGAATTGTGGTGAGTGCTCTCTCCAATGTAAGTAATTACTTGGATAATTTTGGAACTATTAATTGCTAAAATATGAAATCAAATACTGTTTGTATATTTGTGTTTTGTGGTCTGTTAACGATACTTCCAAATAAAAAGTCGCGAAATTAAAAGTTAGCGTCAATGATTTAATGAGATTGAAATATGTTTTTTTTTTTAAATACTATAATTATTTATATTGACGTAAATTATTTACTATAGTAAATTCCTATTATGTATTAGCAAAAAAAAAATAGTATTGCGACATATTTAATTTTAATTTGCTTATTTCCTATTTTGCGATCGTGTTTTATTACGTGCACAAGCACAGATTTCCTTAAGTACTCCTATTAAGTACCTATACAAAGGTAATAGTAGCGATTTCAAGATTAAAATGTTAAAAATTACATTTTCAAAGCTATTTGCGGATATGTACTTAATTTAATTAATCAATATTTCATGTTTGCTTTTTTATAGCTTAATTTAATTTCAAAATTATTGATAGATAAATTACGAAATAAATTCTAGTTAATTATTACAAATATTTAAGAAACTGGTCATGAAGATCAATTTTTGGGAAATAGTTAAGTTATACTCGTATGCAAAATTGAAATAGAAAACCACAATCAAACTTTTCAGAATAGAACAATTTTTTTTTAAATATCTTTGTTATATATTTTAAATCTCTTCAAACCGTTAAAGTCTTTATGCAGGGGCAAGAAGAATGATTAACTATGAGTATTTTCTATCATAAGCGCTCAAGAGAGGTTGAGTGCAAAACGTTGCATTTGCAGCTAGTTTTATGGGTTGAATTGTTGGCATTAAACAACCAGACAGTGAACTGCGAAGAAAACGTAAAACTAAAATACGGTATTACTCTTTTTTGAAACATGTCCATGTTTCTAGTTTTGTTTTATATTCAAAGTTTCATACATAGTTCCATTGTTTGTGTCGGAGTCCGGATCTGCACATTTATCAATAAAATACAAAAAAAAATTCTGAAATCTGAAATGATCTTTTTAAATACTATCATAAAAATAAAATTAATAATTGTATAGGTAATATATGAATTGATGTATTGTAATTTTGAAAACATATTCATAACTTTTTTGGTTTCATAAATAAAATATTCAATTTGCGTTTTTTATAGAATAATATTCTATTTCAATATTTATGTAGCAAAACATATTTTTCTCTTTTCCGTCTTTCTACCATTCTACCCTAAAAGCAGAATTTGTAAAAGAATCACAACTGTAACTACCTATCGAGCTACCATACATATAGATATACCTACATATTTATTTTCCAACTGCGCTTGAATATTAAATAAATTCGCCTGAAAAACAAAATTACAAATTAAAAAAAATAAATTGAACTTACTCAATATCATCGATGATATTAAGATCATTTTGGTTGTTAGTTAATTGTATGGCTGGTGTTGACGTCTCCTCCATGGGGATGACGCCCCTTTCTCTTTCATCAAATTCCATTGAACCTTCTCTCATCTTATAACGACATTTTAAAAGTTGTCTTTTACGTTTTGTTTATAAAAGCAACTTAACAACTTAAATTGTGCCATTCTGAAAAGAAAAAGATAAGCAAATGAATCCTAAATTTACTGAATAAAATCGTAGAGAGCATTTTTTTTATTATTTTAAAACCGCGGGGGTATTATGTGTGTGTTTCAAACATTGTCACGAACTTTTGTTTATAGTGTACTTTAGCACTTTATCTGCAAATCCCAAGACAAATATGTGTCACTATCTCATTTCCTCCAAGTTAAAACTATATACCGAATAATTTTTGAAATTTCATCAAACTGCAATTTTAATAAAATCTAGATTTCGGTTTAGAACATTTATTATTATAAAAAAAACAGATTTTTTTGCAAGAGAGATGCAACTCCACAAATTATAAGAATTCCATTTGTAATGAAAGATTAAATATTTTTAATAACTTAAATTGGAAATTAAAAAACTATGATCAATATAAAATATTTAAAAATCTGCTGAAGAATGAAATTCCATTAACTGTTTTAAAATAAGAAAAAATAAGAAGATATGAATTAAATTTTTATATTGTATATTTGTAACAATTTTGCCAAATAAATACTTTCTTTTCTATTCTGTCATAAAACATCTTACAAAAAAAAAAAAAAACAGAAACATAATACAAATACGAAAGTTTAGTATTTATTTCAATATGGTTAGAAACGACGGTAAACCAAACTACATATGTCCAGAACATAGAAATGATGCAGAATTGATTAAGTTTATTGTATTTAATATTATTATTAGTTATAAAGCATATTTGCATTTTTTATCTTACTGTTTAGTTAAATATACTCGTACGTTCGAGACGGAAATAAATCAGTTATACACTATACATAATTAAACTCATCTAAAAGCGCATCACAAAAATACGAGTATATATTCCGAAGCTACCATTACTACCAAAATTTAAAATTTTCAACCACACCTTTTTGAACCACCACTTATTTAGAAATAATTCCATTCTATAAATATTTAAAATAATCAAAAGTCACCTTCCGTGAGATATGTGAATCACTCTTCTGAAGAAACGAAAATCAAAAAGCTTACTGCCAATCAATATCGATTTATATTTTTTAAACCAGCAGTTTAAAATTGTAAAACGTGAATATCTGCAAACATATTTTAGCATCAACCAGACAATGAGACAACTAAGTTTGGTGTTTAATTTCCGAGCTAATTTCTTTTGTGTGCTACAAATTGAACGTCACTTAAAATTAAATCATCATTAACGATTCTAGAAATTCTCTATAGGAAATACAATTTACTTATTGTAATTATTGTGTATGGGCTTTTTATTTGCAACTTGGTTTGCTTGGATTTTAATGTTAGCTTTAATCGACAATCAGTAAAAATTATAAGTTTACTTATACATACATAAGAGGGTAGTAAGAAGATAATTCCAATAATTATATTTTTAAATAAATATATCATGTAAAGTCAAGTCGACTACGTTCTGACCTGTTGTATCGAATGCGCTAGACGTACTTTTTTATTGCTACGCTGTGCCAGCGCATTACAGTATATATGCTAACAATAACAGGAACGTACGTCTGCCAGCGCTGCGACATGACTTCCCAGATTGTATGAATACAATCAATGTGAATGACAAAGAAGTTACATGCACGTATGTCTTTCGTCTTGTTGTCGTTCAGTGCCGTCGTATGAATATAATGAATCTTTTATTTTTGTATTGGCGTGTCGCTGCTGCTTAGAAGATATTCTACGCTACTGATAAAAATTTTACATGGCCTTCAATGGATTTGGTGCAGGCGGAATCAGCTAAGAGCCTACAGGTCAGAACAGAATAGGTTTCACTATTTATATTGTAAACTCGTAAACAATTGATTTCTTGGAATAGCGCTACTGTTTTTAAAACACATTCAATTTAGTTATTTAGTAATGTAAATAATTTATTCTGTAACTAGTAGGAAAAGTATAATATATTCCTGGCTGGACGATGGGTGGCTCCTGGCTCGCTCAATCGCTTCGTTCAGCAATCACTGGAGTCTGAGTAAAAAAGTTCCAACGTGTTTCACATTCTATATTATTACATAATCATTTATATTTGATTTTGATAAATTTTTATATTTCTATAGGTCTCATTTTTAATTTTTGATAATGTTTATTAAGACAATTTAAAATCAAGTTTATAAATTGAAACGCAACAAGCATTATGGGAACCTTACCTTCATGCGTCTCTATGGATGAAATTTTTTATTTACCTTAGTTTCTTTTTTAATTTGTTTTTAATTTTTAATTTTCCAATTTTCCATTTTTACTTGTTATAACCTATACATCACTTAATAATAAATGAACTTTATCGAGTTTATAAATTATAATTAATCTATATTATCTAGAAATTAGTTTTATATTCAATAATAAAGAAGTTTTGCAACCCACGTTATGATTATAGTAAACTAATTTATTAATTTGTTCCAATTTTGGCAATGTTTGACAAAATATAAGTAGGTTCTACATGCATGCCAAATTCATACCTCATAATAATTTCATAATTTATTAAATTTGAATGATCCACTCAAACTGTAACAATTATTTATTGAAAATCCTTTAAATTTCATAATAATAATAATTAGAAATTTTGCGGGTACAAAACCAAATTGGTTCTGGATTCAAATATTCTTTCTTAATCATTAGAACTTGATTATCCGTCAAATTAAAATATGTTTAAATCGTATTTTATTTGAAATGTGTTAATATTAAAAAAATCATATAAATACCCCAAAATCTATAAGTTTATCATCAATCTGCATCATTCAATCGTATAGCGAACACATTTGAAAAATTCATCTCTACTAATTAAAATGTTCGCCGCAATTATAATAACAGTGCTGTCATGCTTCTGTAAGTCTAATAAATTTAAATAAAATGGCTTTGAAATAATTAATTAATTAATTACTAGCAATTGTGCATTGTGGTTTATTGGCTTCTGAACACGAGGTCGATTTCAATTCATACAACAACAATAAAGGTTCTTATGGTTCTCAAGCGGAATTGTCCAGCTTAGCTCACACCGCAGCTATTCAAGCTAAGAACGCGCTCCAAAATCAACATTTTGCGGCTGGACAAGCTTCGCTCCAAGCTCAGAATTCTGCTGCTCAAAATGCAGCTGGTGTAAATATTTTTTTAAATTTTTTATTAGCTACCAAAATATTATATAATTTATCAATATTTTTTAATGCATTTTTCAATGAATTTTATTAATATTTGTTTTCAACAGGCTGCAGCTGCATCTCAAGCTGCAACAATTGGCAAACAAATTTTTGTGCAAAACATCCAAAAACAACTCCAAGAAAGCCAGTGGCAACTAAAAGGCGAAATTGCTCAATACGAACAAACTCAACAAGCCGCAAATGCAGCTGAAGAAGCTGCGCATCAAGCTCAGCAGCAACTGAGCGCCCTATCCGGTTCCTTAGCAGCTGCGCAAGCTAATGCTGTACATTCTGCGCAAGCTGCAGCTGGGGCCGCAAATGCTGCTGCAGCTCAGCACGATATGATCATTCAAGCTAAACAACGTGTAGCTCATTTAACTGAGGAAATTCACGCAGCTTTGGATGATTTGAACAATACGAGAAACCTAGCTGAAAAAGCTGCAGCTGCCGCTCATATTGCGCAAGTTAATGCAGCTAACGAAGCTCAATCGTTAATTCACGGAAATGGAGGATTTGAGAAGAGCTATTATTAATATTTATTTATTGATTGATTGTATTAATTTTTTTTTGACTAAAAAATTTTTAAATGACGCATGAATAAACTAGTATGAGTATGTTTCATATATTATCACAAAAATATAGATTTCTTATCGTATTATTAAAACTCATTTCGTGCACTTTCCATTTCAAACAAAAAAAAAATGAGATTATCATAATGTACACAGAGAAAAATGCGATTACAATATGTAACCGCATCAATAACAGGTATAAAAGGCAGTATGAGCATATGACAAGCAAAGACTGACGATTAATGATTAATAATCAAACTATATCAAACTGGATACTCATATTGTCATTCAACAATTTCCTAAAATCAAGTTAGTTTAGGTTTAATAAATTCAAAACATGTCTGTACCTATTCTGACGAAGAGATGCGAGTAGTACTACTACATCATGTAGGACCGAGCGTAAAACGTAGGAGTAAAGCAAAGGTCACTAGAAAATAGAAATTGTAGCAATAACATTACAATTCTATGGGGAACAAGTCGGAAACATTACTTTTCTTACAAATATAATTTTATGATAAAATAAAATGTTACTGAAAATTATGGGCTGTACAAAAATTGCCCTGAGAATTGTATTTAAATTAAAAAGAAACTAAATATGATACTAAAATAAATTAAATTATAAATTAATTTGTTGGTAAGTATTTTAATAAAATTAATAGATTTATTAGTTTTATATAACATTTATTTTTGTAAATAATATTGATTATTATTATATATACATATATTAATCTTTGTAATAGAGACAAATAATGTATTATTCAAATAAATCCAAAAACTGAAAATTTTTAAAATAACCGAACCCCATTTAAATAATTAATAACCAACTAAACGACGACACTTGATTATTCTGTTGCGTTATATGAATAAAATCGACTTCCGTTATGAAAAAATATCTACCGTTCTTTTTCATTTTTTTTTTCTTTCAAAACACGGTCCAGAAAGCAAATACCTATGTAAATATGCATTATTTAATTTCAGCCTTCCGTCCTTCCTGTTGGCCCCTGTTTTTCATTCAATAATCTTGTTTCTTCATGATTGAATTACAATTGATCCATTCTGAATTATTTTGATTATTCTGAATTACATTTGTTCATTATGAATTGCAATTGATGCGTTATGAATTATAATTGACTATATTCCGAATTACAATTTGAAAAGGAGATTGTTTGAAATTTGGTTTGCAATAATTCTATTTGATGCAAATTATAAAAAGCATGATAAAAGTATAACTTTTTTTTTTAATATTATATATAAATTAAGAAACCACATATTGCGTGTTAAATTAATTAAAATATTTAATAAACTCATTTAATTAATTAATTGATATTATATTATGCAAATAGAACTAATTAATTTAATAAAATTTCAACGCTTTAATGTATTTATACAAACTATCTATTTTATTTATCGCGGTTTCCGCTGTTTGTTAATTTTATAATATTTCAAATATTATTAACTCATTTATTATGATGTAGATATAAGTGTATTCAATATTATAATTACGTAACAATTGAAATTGACCACTATATTGACCATCACAGTTTATTTACATAGTTCGGAAGAAGTGTAAATAAGTATCATCCATTATTACTAATTCAAACGCGTTCAAGCTTGTCAAGATTAACATTTATTTTATACAGTCCGCGTAAAATTTTAATTCCGCCGGATTAGTGAAAGCCGATCGAAATTTATTTTTCGTGTTTTATTTATTACATTTTTAAGTAATTTCTAAATATTCAATATTGCTAATCTAAAATTAATGCATTTATAAAAATTGTGATTTGTAAAAACTGAAAGTAGTACCAAAAATAGCAAACCTATTAAAATAGTTGAATTGTCTTGTTTTTATTCCAATAGATTGATAAACTTTTCACATATTAAAAAAAAAAATGTTATTTTTACTAAAACTTTTATAAAATCCGGATATAAAAAAAGATTTTAAAACTTTAGCCTGTTTTCAAAAATGTTAAAATTCAGTTTTTACGGGTTTTTCAATACTATTAGCTACAAATACACGGACGGCGCTATCTGATCTGAAACTGAAGGTAAAAGCGCGACTTTGGGCCACATGCTTTCAAATCATCTGCGCTTGCGGCTTCAAAATATTTGATTAATTGGAGCGTTATCTGATAGCAATTTGAATATGTTAATTATTAATTAAAAGTTTCAAACTATAATATCATTAAAAAGACGCTCATTCGGTAATACTATACTATATTGTTGTGGTCATTTTTGGAGTTAGTAGAGCTGAATTATTATAACATGGTAAAATATCAAAATAAAATAAATAAAAATTATGCTTAACTTTAAATTGGACACCGGTATGAAACCCAAAGGACTATTCTATCATATATGATTTTAATTAAAAATAAAATAATACATACCCAAAGAGAGTGCAAGTACAAATTGCACGTCGAATAATTGGACCGCAATTGGACGCTATTTCCCCCCGAATATCTTTGCCCATTCTAATCAGACATTAATTTTGATGAAATTGTTGTGTTTCCTTTCTTTAGAACGCACTTTGTAATATAATGAATAATAACGCACAAATAAATTGTATAAAATGATTTATTGATTTTGATACATTAGAACAATATAATCTAAATGCACAATAATAATTCGAATAAACTTTAATATCTCTAGTGTGCGGTCGTAAATTGTTCTAGCCTTTGATACTTTTTAAACTATATAATTAATTTAAACTAATATAAAACTAGCAGAAAGACAAAAGTCAATAGCCAATTGTTATTGTAACAATAAAGATTTAATATATATGTATATCTAAATTTAATACAATAACTATTATTTTTAAAATACAAACAGAATATAATTTCAATAAAAAAAATATAGATTTTTGAAGAACATTGTACGATCGCACCGTAAATAAGATACATTAAGTTCCACTTATTACATTTACACTAAAATCTTCTTTATTTTAAACAAATTGAATTTATAATATGTACAAGATTAAATAATCTCATTATCGAGTTTAAAAATTCGGATTGAAGTTAATTTACAGAAATTTAATTTAAATATTTTTTTTTTGTAAATTTTGCTTATTATGAAAAAATTAATCAATTATTTTACTTGATTTTTGAATTAATCATTTTACTTAATTTTTAATTATTTTTTGAATAATCACAAAATCATTTTTAAAAAATTTCAAAATCACTAAAAGAGTGGTTCTTACTTACAAGTAATGAATACACAAAAATGCTCAATATTATTTCAAAAATTAAATTTGTTCAAAAATATAGAATATCTGGTTAACTCATAACTGAAACTCACTGCTTATAATAGTTTTAATATTTTTTCACAAATATCTGAAAATAATTCTCAATAGTAATTGTATAAAAATAATAAAACTTTGCGTAATACTCGGTAATATATAAATAATTAATTTCTTTTTCAACATAATTAAATATCAGACACAGCAATAATGATAATAATAATAAAAATATTAATAAATGCAACTAATAAATATCTAGCTTACATAACTATTAAAAAGTTAGTTATATCCTCAGCAGATTAAAATAAACGTTCAAAAATATATTATACAGTATATACAAAACAGTAATATACTAATTTGGATTAGTAAGACACTTCGGTTAATATTTTTAAATTTGGAATGATTATTACAGACCATTTAATTTCAATAAGTAATACTTTAAGAAGAAATTATTGCTTAGCAGAATTTATAGACAATACATTTAATATTGCTATAAGTAATTGTATAAAATAAATATTTATTTTTCAGGCGATGATTCAATAGAATTATCATTTAAAATCACTGGCTTCTTTTTGATTTTATTGTGAGTTGCACTGCCAATTACCTCCATCCATCTAAACAAAAGATATAAAATTATGGATTTGTACTATTTAATAATTTAAAAAAATAAATTTAATTTATTTTTCTTACCTATTAAAAGTATATTCCGATTCAGCCCGGAAAAAGTAAACATGATTTTTATATTGTAATTTAAAAACATAATCTTTTAGAATATGGTCCTCAGCCGATGGCGTGCCAACTGTGTATCCCAATAAAGGCAAATTGGCTAATGGAAAATCATCCAGACAACTCTTATAGAAGAATAAACAGAAAGACGTAAACACTACCCATAACTTTTGCCATCCATTACTGCTTTTGAATTTACGTAATAAATACCCCGACAATTGAGTCTAAAAAATAAAAAGGAATTATTTATAAATTGAAAAGTATAGACGAAAGAAAAATAAATCCTCACCTCAACTGCCATAAGTTCATCGGCAGCACTTATACTTGTGCTTCTATGCCAGCAAACATGAACTGTGGTATTGCTTCTTTGGACTTGTGGTTTAGTTTGTGTGCTGGCTTCGTTTACGCTTTGATCCACATGTTCATCTGATGAGCCTGAGGTTAAATTGCAATTATTAAATTCAGTTATAATTAAATTACTAAGTCCACTTACTACAACTTTTGAGACTCAAATACATAAGCTGATTGTCTGACTTAAAACTAGCTGCCTGAATCGCATTTTTCAAATCCGTTTTCCACCATTCTTTTTCTTCAGGTGATGAAGCTGCTACTGTCAATGGTCGATTTGTACCATTGTATATCATTAATCCATTATAAGATAATTCTCCTTCGGGCTCTTCAATTAAAACTCCCCGCAAATTCAAATGACCATGAACTTTGAATTGCAACGTGACTTGCGATCGGGATGTGTACAATAAAATATCTGAAAACTGAACAACACATTTAGTCATAAATTCATTCAAATCCATTCAAATAAAAGTTGTCTAAAACATACAAGGTGATTCAGAACGACCGAAAGAGCCGTTAACTGCAAGTTCGTTACATTATTCTAAGTCGAATATCATTTAAATGAGGTGTTCACCTTTAATAGATATACTTATAGTTCCAAACAATAGATTTTTCCAAAACGCAGTATTTCAATATTAAATTCCTTCGGTCGTTCTGAATCATTCTGTACTCGTATAATGAATTACACATTTTTAGTTATCTCTTTGGTTTCAGGATGTTTAATAATTAAAATATTTGTTTTTTTGGTTCAACGTTTCAAAACGAAATTAGTTTTTTTCTAACTATAACAAAATTATGTAAAGATAATATTTAATATAATAATTAACAATAAATGAATACGAATTTATAATATAATGTATAAATCATTGCTAATTACAAAATAAAATACTATTAGTCATAAAACGTACTTACCAAGAAAAACATACGCTGCTGGTATCCTTTGCTGGAATGTTTCAATAAGCATCCATGCCGAATAAATTTTCGTTCCTTCCGAACTAAATTATCAAAACCTATAATATCTCTTTGCAATTCGCAAAGGATGGCAAAGTTCTGTGACTCTTCTAAAGTCTCATAAACCGGTACGGCCATGCCTTCCAAAGTATCTTTCGCTGTTAAACAATCACTCCGATCTGGATGATCCGGCCCATAATGATCCAACAAGCGGTTTAACAATGAAATATATTGGAGATATCTTTCGAGGGGCTTTAAAAGAAAGCTTGTAATAGGCAAATAGCAGACTTTTTGCGATTCGAAATCTTTATAAAGCTTTTCGAAAAGAATATTGTCTTTGAAGGAAGCATCTAGTTTTTCTAAGACTAGAGAATGACCATCAAGGTACTCTTCGTACAACTATAAATAAAGTGTTAATGTTGTACGTAATGTAATAAATAACCACACAAGAGTACTTACAGGCAATAGGGGTGGTAAGTGAGCTAAAAGAACGTCGGCGATGCGCCCTATTGGTGCTTTAGGACCGCCTTTGCCATCCCAGCCATGCAAACGTTGCTCCAAAGATTTTACCATTTCGCCGTGCGATCTTGCTAAAGGCGCTATAAGAGATAAAAGAAGTGCACATGCTTCTGGTTCTTCTTTACTCACTTCTTCTCTAAACCACTGAAACAAAAACGAAAATTTAGAAGATTCTAGTCAAAATATATTTATTTTTAACCGAAACAAACCGGTATATTTTATAATGTTTTTGAAAAATATTTATAATTAAGTTTTTAAAATTCTTTTTTTCTAAAAATTCATTCTTCATATACTACATACTTTTTTTATGAACAATATGAATATTTTATTTAAAAAAAAAAATGTATTGCTTTGTAATTTTTTAAAACCATTTAAAAAAAAACTTACTTCATTAATAACATCTAAATCCTTCTTGTATGTGAGTTCGGTAAGTAAAATCTCCTTCGCAATGTAGTAAGTTTTATCAATCAGATGTCTCGGTTTCTTTTTGACTTCACCCTCAATTTCTGCATAAATCGTAGTACTATTGTTAGCATTAGTGTTGGCATTAATTTCATTCAGCCGTTGCTCTTTTGCTACTGACTCTATGTACTCATAAGTGTGAGTGGTGTAGTTTCCATTGGTCGCATTTAGTGAAACATCAGATATATTTCCATTAATAGAACGGTGCGTTGGAGTGGATGAGTAAAAATTGTTGTTATTAAAAATTGGTGGTGAATCCTTGCCGTTGGTTTTAACAATTTCGTTTTTATCTGAAAATTATAATAATATTTAATATTTTTTAATTAATGAATAGTAAAGTACATGCTAGAGGTATTTGATTACAACATCAATTTTCATGCTCAAACAATAGCTCACCTAAGCTCCAAATGTTGTGTTAATTATTTTTTTAAAAAAGTAGATTAATAGTGGAAAACATAATTTTTTGGAACTTGGAATGTATGCTTTAAATTCATTTTAACAAAATTATTAAAAATATTGGATCAACTTATTAAATTATATAAGATTAACAATATATTATTAATTTCAGATCCAAGTTCCAAAAGTATCATCAAACAGAAGAAACTGAATAGTTAGTAAAAGCAAGTTGTTAATAATTTTTATTTTGCATATTTAAGTTACAGGTTGAACCAGTAATTTTTCATTCAGATTAACTAGACATGATTTTGATGTGTGGAAAGATAATATAACAAATAATGATTGTACACAGCAAAGATCAACAAAAATATCTACAATCAAATAAATATTTCTTTTAATTTAAATTCAATTTAAATAAGTAAAATCTTCATTGTTTTACATTATTTTGGAATTTTCGCTAAGACTTACAACACTAGAATGAGTAGCATATCGAATAACTTTTTATATTATTGGTATAAATATCACAAAAAACGAAAATTCGGGAGAACTTTATTACAATTATTATTGACTACATTTTTTGCATTATAATTTAATCATCAATATGTAAACATTACTTTAGGCCTAACATTTTTCGTTAAACCTTCGAAAACAATTTAACAACATAAACATTTATTCCTGCGATAATACAGCCAAAAATACAATTCATATTTAGGCCGTAGAAACGTAGGTGTCAACAGTTTTTGAGAGATGTTCAATAAACATTAAGTAACAAAAAACGAAACTAATATTATATACTTTTTATATACATTTTGAATTTCAATTTCGAGTTAAATAGTTTAAATCGGTAACAATCTATCTTTTTTCAAACAAACATTTTTAAATGTTTTTTATTTTGTGTTTGAAGATAAATTATGCACGATTTAAAATCAATTAACAAAATTAATTTAACCTTTAGTTAAGTTTGATTTACTTTCGCGCTCTTCCTTTTATTTACATGTTTTTAGAGTTTTTTTCAGTCTTCAATGGGCATTGCATATTTAAAATGATTGCAAATGATTAATTATAATTTCTGCACAAATATTGAATGACTTAATCTTTCGTTAAGTACTGCATCATAAAAACTCAAAAATAAATAGACTATTTATTTGTGGCAGTAGTTTTTGAATTTGTATGGTCCAATATTCGTGCATAGTTTTTGTTAATTTGTTAGTTAGAATGAAGACAGAAAATACTTTTGCAAAAATGTTAATTATTAGTTTGAACAATTCAAAGATAACACACATATCAATCGCAAAATTTGGCATTATTTAAAAGATTTATTTGGCACATTAAGAGTTTACTGTTAATACCATAATAGCATAAGTCTTATGTTAAAATTTTCAACTTTTTCGTTAAAGTTAAATACATTTAAATATAATCAATCAATATTTGAGAGACATTTATTTTTCCAGTCGACAACTCCTTAAAATAGAACTGAGCAATTTTCAATGTGCCGCATTTATTCAGGCTTATTCAGGTGCACTCAACCAATTATATCGATAAAATTGGAGGGGGCCCCGTGTGTTCAAATACTAATTAAGAAATATTTCATTCACAAATTAATCAATATAAGGTGCGTACAAATATTTTTCAGATTATCCGCCATCTCTTTCCACTCTTATTTTAAATGTGTAAGAGAGAGTCGGTCAAATCGAATACCCGAACGCGTTTACTGAAATTCTGTTTTTGTAAAAAAAAAAAATATCAAATAAAAAATGGTTAAAAAAAAAACACCAACATTATTCGAGTTGTTACGAAATTATTTCCTTTTTTTTAAACTAGGAACAAAAATCGAACCAATCATAATATCACATTAAACTTGCGGCTTCGATTCTACTTCAAAATCGTCCTCTAATAAAGGCGGAGGTATTAAACTAACATCAAAACCTTCCGCTATATCAAACCGATCTGATTCCTCCATACGAAAAATATCCGAACCCGATTGCGAATCCCCGTCCGGAAAATACCCCTCCTCAATGGTCTCAACATAGGCACCATTCTGTCCAATACCCTGCGCTAGCACTTCTTCGTACTGAAACTTCAACGCCATCTCTTCCATATTCCTCGTCCTAATATATTCATTATATTCCGTCAAACCTGACTCATGTTCAACATAATAATATTCGTCTACTGTAAACTGCTCTTTCTCGAATTTTTGTCTTGCTCTTTGGTTCTGCGATTGACGTCTGCGCCGATACCCACGACGGTCGCGTTCCGACTTGCTTTTCGGTGACTCAACCGAACTAGTCGAGTCATTTTCGCTGGGTGGACTTTTCGCTTGGCACAAACTTTTCGACAATGGTTTTCGATGCGTTCGAGTCATTGGTACTGTTGCAGTCTTATTTATGGGAATTGGACTAGTACTCGCTAAAGGAGTAGATTCCGAGCTTAAACTGCTGGAATAATACGGCGAACATTTCGAAAGTTTCAGTGGTACTTTCATCGGGCGTTCAGTACTTTTAAAAGAAGCTTGATGCTTTTGCAGATAGCGTTGCTTCTCTTTATCGTATCGCTGAGTATGAACGGTTTTTTGCTCGATGGAGCTACTGGATTTATCGGTATCGGAATGCACCTGTGGTATCATGATTGGTCGCTCTGTCGATTTGGTAAAAAATTTCGGAGGGGTTGATAGAGTTGTGAGTAAGGCTAAGTCTTCTGAGGGAATGTTTTTAGGGCTTTTTTGATCTTGTATAGTATTTTCTTCCATTTCGGCGGTCGACCCTAAACGTGAAACGCGTTCCGCAAACAGTTGTTGTGGTACAATTGTTTTAGTACTTTCCGAGTTGGACCAATCTGGTAACAAATCCGTCAAGGTACTAGTATCGCCCGTTGAAGTAGTCGATGACAATTTTTGGAATTGGATGCTGGTAGTACTTTGTTGTGCTTTCAGTGTGTTACTATTGCTACTCGACCATTCCGAAATCGATTGAGCAATATCAGTCAAAGAGTTCTCATCACTTTTTAAGCCAGAACTACTTTTAGTTCCGCTGTTGCTGGAAAGATTCTGGAATTTCACTGTGGTGGTACTGTTGGACCATTCCGATAAACTTAGAGCAATCGAAGTGTCCTCTGAATGAGAGCTATGTGTGCATTTCGTTGGTTTCAATGCATATCGAACCGTACCATCTTCCAAGTTGGTACCTAATGAACTAGTGCAGTCTTCTTCAGAGTACGAACTGTGCGACCCTTTTGGACTTTTATGTGAGTGAGATGAATCATCAGATGCAGTGCTGCGTCGCATTACGGTCGGAGGTCGAAGTTCATTTCTAGATGTATCGATGGCATCGGTAAAGACATCATCATTTAAATTGGAGATGTCTGAATTTGAACCGGGCGATCCGGATTTTTCTTCTAGCACTATCTTAACACCGCTTGGTCCTACACTTAAACTTTCAGAAATACTTTCGCTTATATGCTCAGTTGGAACATTTTCATAGGTATGAGTTTTTTCAGTATCCAGGTCCAAGGTTCTATTTTCGTTATCAGAATTTGAATCATTATCGTAAGTACTAACAGTATTCGAATCCACCACAACCTTACAAGCCTCTTCCGGAGGTGATGTGTAATAGGTCTCAAAGTTTCCCACAATTGGAGGCTCAAGAAGACTGGATGGTGGACTTGGCCATTGCTCAGAATCTTGGCTTTTGAGGGAACCTCTCAGTCCAAATGTTTTAGGAATTTTAGGAGGTTGGTAGACTTGAGTGGTTTGCTGCGAAGTATCCGAACTAGGAATCTCATGCATTGCCAAAAGTTGCCGATGCCCTTGTTGAGGTATATCCGGTAAAGGCCAATCTTCACTTTCCTGACTACTCGATGTCTGCTTGTTCGGGAACTCGCTTTCGAAGCACTCTTCATCAATGATCGTGTCATCTGAGCCTTGTCTACGTAAGCGCAATCCGCGTTCGGAAGTGATTATTTCGATATCGTCCATCGAAAGTTCTGCCATTTCGGCCGACGTGCGTCGATCATCCGATATTTGTCTTTGCAACATAGTACTTATGTGATCGTAGCTAGTTTTGCTGCTCTTTTCGATTGCTTGCTTAAAGGAAGCTATTTCATTGGTTGGGGTTTTCTTTTCGTTTTCGGACAAGTGAGCATTGCTCGGCGATTCGGAACTTAGGCTACCTTGAGGATTACTGGAGTCCTCATTTAAACTATCGCTATGAGTGCTAGCTTTGGTGGAATCTTCGTCTATGCTCGATTTTTCGGAATTGGTACTTCGTTCAGAGATTCGACTAAGAGTGCGAGATAAAAATCCAGCGCCTGCGTAATTGGTCAACACCTCAGTTCCACCAATACTTAAACCAATACCCCCAATATTTGAAGTTAGACATGGATATCCGAAATTCGTGGAGAAATTCGCTAAATCTTCAGGTAGTTCAGTTTCATCTTTTGTTGGAGTCACATCGCTATCTGATTTGTAGTAAATATCTGACATGGTTGCGAAATCTCCGGAGTTGTCCCGACATAAAAAGTACTCTTGTTTGATGAAATCTTGATCGGGTGGTAACAAATTGTCATCGAAACTTTCGGAACCAGAACTGTCCAATGGAAATGGTTTCCAAGTCGAACTCAACTCTTTCGGGATATCATTTGATTTTCCTATTCTACAAGCCGCTCCTAAACTCCCCGAACTGGATTCGGTATCTAGCGAATTACGAGATTCAGTCGACAGCTTTTCAACCGAATATAAAGAAGGTTTATCCAAACTTTTTCCGTTTCGCTTTTCTGACTCGTCGAGACTACTCTTCTCAGCGGATGAAAGCTTCTTAGTAAGTTTTTTATGCAATTGTTGGCTCAACTTTGAATCGTTAGACCATTTTTCTTCAAATGGATACGGAGTTTTCTTCGATGGTAGATTTGAAAATTCCGGTTTTTCGTCGTTGGGAATTTCAGTTCCTTCATCCGAACTTGAACTGTTTAGTTTCTGTGAAATGGATTCCTCATCGATTGTAAACGCACGACCTAAAACACAAATGCGCGGACTTCTAGGACTCCTAGGAGGTTCCATATCTGGTGAGCCCTTTTCAAGTAGATCTCGAGATGAAAATAATTCGATCGTTTGACTTAAACCAATCGTTCTTCCTATTGAACAACTTACGCTAGATTCGTCCGTTTCTTTGATATTGCCAGGACTGTTGTCCTTTTCGCCACTGGTCCAGGAACCAGTAGTATCGCTAGATCGAGACTGATCGGAGCTTAACTTTAAAATTTCCGATTTATTTAACTTAAGATGATTAATATCAATTTCAGGGGGCTCGATGCGAATTTCCGTTCCGTTTTCTGGTGATTCTGGTGGAGCATTGTCATAGTCCAAAGAAGATTCTGTACCAATAAACTCATCGCATTCGACAGTCATCCAGCTTCCAGTATCTTCAGATCTGCTGCGTTCTATACTCAATTTTTGTAGAGCATCCTTTTGACTCACAGCCAAAAGATTTTGGTCAATTTTCAACTCGCTCACTTCGGTTAGAGATTCGTCCTCGCTGGTAATTCGCACAATGTCTTTTGAGACTGGTTCTGGTTTTAGTACTTCTTTTCGGTTCTCCAATTTTTTGCGGATGAATTTACTCACAGTGTTGGAAGCTTTTTGAAGTTCTTGCATCAACTGTGCATCTTGTTCGGATTTGTGCGAGGAATCACCGGAATCGTCGATATACTTAATGTCTAACGAATTGCCCAAACTAACACGTTCCAAACTTTGAGAGTCGGATGAACTTTTGGTTTCCATTTTGGCAAGGTCGGGGGGTTTGGATGTCAAGCCCTGCTCAAAAAAATCAGTAGATTCTTGAATAATTGTAATGTTTTCCATTGCATCTTTTTTATCAACAGATAACCAGACATCCAAACTGGTACCTTCCAGAACAATTTTGTCATCACCTTCAGGTACGTCGTGTACATCAGCGATTATGGTTTCCTGGATGACACCTTCGATGTCAGGTGAATTTTCTTCTGCATCTTTCGCTTGGATTAAGCTTATCGCTTCCGGTTTGAAATCAAACTCGTTTCCGCTAAACTGGTCATCAGGCTTACTGCGGTTGTCCAAATCCAAGCTTTTTCCAAGGCGCTGAATAGATTTACCAATTTCGTCGTCTTCTAGATTTAGTTCTAGACTTTTAGTCATTTTTTTATCCATTTTCTTGTCCAGCTTTTTCGGAGATTTCGTAATTATGATAGCTTCTTCTAAAGACACGTTTGTATCAATCGTATTGATACTGATTTCCAATTTGCCATGACGTTCACGAACCATTTCCTCAACTTGTGGAAAAACTGGTAAAACATCCTTAACCGGACTTTTAAGTGTTTTGGTTTGTTTAATCGCAATCTCATACAGCATTTGCTGTTTCTCTTTCCGCTTTGCAATGTCGGTATCACTCTCTTCCTGGGATTTTGTTCGCTCTTTACTACTCACTCGTTTTAATTCCAACTTTTCAAGCGATTTAGCTTTTTCCTTCGGCATCGGTCGCTTATTAGTTTCAATTTCCTGACTTTTAGTGCGTTTAATTTCGGGTAACGTAAGAGATGATTGTGTTGGAAGTGAATGTTCTGATGGAAGCAATTTAGGTTCGTTATCCTTTTTGGTTTCGGTAGATGTTGCTTTTGGGGGTAGACTTTTTGGGGGTTTTACTGGAATGTTTTTTTCGATTTTTGTGGTTTTTGAGATTACTTTTGAAGCAGCTTTCGCAATTTGCTTGCTTGGCTTTGGTAAAAATGGTTTGGTTTGCATTGTAGCCCGAATACCTTTTTTGGGTTTTGCAACATCTGGCACAATTTGGTCGCGTTCTTTGAGAGCTTTCTCCTTTGGTTTAGGAATTAATTTTTCCGGTATTAGTAAAGATTCTTCTATGGGAGTTTCTATTAAAATTTTGGCCCTAACATTCGTATCTTCCTCTTCGACTGTATCATCCTTACTCGAAAACGCATTCAATGCAGGTAGTCTGCAAACAGGAATGATAGGAGTGTCCAAACTCTTGGCTCTTCGACCCGCAACAGGTAAATCAATGGCTTGCTGCTTTTGCAACAAAGTGAACGCTGACCCTTCAGATAAATTTAATCGCGCGTGTGCGAAAAACATAGGACTTTGATTTTTGTGGCCAACTGCTGGTATTTCTGTAAGTGTCGTTTTAGATGGTACCTGCAAATTTTTTATATCGTTTTCAATTTCTGCTTGCAATAGTAATTTTTCTCTTTCGCGCTCCGTTGATTCTTCTTTAAGAGTTTCGTCCATTGACTTTTCGCCGTCGTCCAGCTCCAAGACAGTGTTAAGTACATCGGGAAGTGGATCAGAAAATACTGGAAGATCGATTTTTACATTAAGATCGTCTTCAGAACTAGGGATCGAAAATGATCTTTCTGATATTCGCCGAAGTTCTGATGGTTGTAGGTTCGGATCCAATTCACTATCGAATAGTTTGTCGGTTTTCTTGCGAGTTTGTGGAGGTGAGCCTTCAACTTCAGTAGATGACATCGTGTATTGTAAATATTTTCGCTCGGATTCGTATTTCAAAATGGATTCCATTTCTTTCCGCATTTGCGGCGGTGAAAATTCCATTCGTGTCGGTGTAGCTTCAGCACTCCCAAAAACATCATCGGAATCTAACGATTCGTCATCGGAACTAAACGAAGTGATTCGCACTTTGGTTTTGTTCGTCTTGCTTCCCTTTTTGTTTGGTTGCATTCTGGGTTTGATAATTCGCTTGGGTTTAACATCGGTTTTAATTTTGTCTTTAATCTTGACTTCCTTTTTCGGTTCGGGTTTCGGTATTGCTATTATAGGCAACGGCAATTCTTCTTTGATTTGCAAATCTTTCTTAGATTGTCTATCGTTTTGCATGATGAATATTTTATGTTGTGGTTTTAAGCTTTCGGTTTTGGAACTGGTAGGTGAATCGCTTTCAATTTGACTAAGTTTCGAACTAAGCGCTTCAAGTAAAACTGGATCGATGTGTGTAATATCGCGTTTGGGGCTTGACAGTTGGACTGGCATCGTGGATTTGTCCACTTCCAACGTAATCGGATCGACCTTTGAAAGGTCAATGTTTTGAGTGAACAGAAATGATGACTCCTTTGGTTTGGATTTTACAGTTTCATCCACTTTCTTAGCGTTAGTGTTGTTTTGGTTTTTGGTGTCGTCTTTGAGTGCAGCGGTACCATTCATAACATGCCGCTTATGCAAAACGTACGATAAATCCTCACCTTTTGGAGGCAAATTGATAAAATCGGACTGTGTCTTAGCACCGAGTATTTCAAACTGGCTTTTCGGCACCTCGAATTTAGTTTTCTCTCCCTCCATTTCTCGCTTTAGAATATCGAAATGACCAAACTCAGCGGTAGGCATCTCGAAATGACTGCCTTTGTATTTGGTGATAGGCGGTGCGCTTGGAATTTGCTTATACAAATAGTCCTCATCGCTTGATTCAGCTGGTGTGAGATCGATCGACTTCTGATGCATCAGTAATAATCGTTTAGAATTCGGATTAAGTCGTTGTCGCGAAATTGAATTTGGATCCGACTTCGTACGTTCAATCGGTTGGTGAAGCGGAAGATCGTGCACAATCCTCGGTTCAATTTCCATGAAGACATCTCGATAGCTTTTACGCTTACCCTCACTTTTGGGCACGTCAATATTTGGCACTACACTAAATCCATGGTCGGGACAAATTTCCTCTTGTAAACTTTGTATTTTATCTTCATCAAAACTGAAAATATTGCTTTCGGATTCGGTGGACCTTTGACCGCTTTGTTGCTGTTTTGCTGTCCAATTGTCAATTTCCGTTTGTAACCCTTCGATAGTGTCCGGCCAAATATGCGTGGCTTTATCGATAGGTTTAGTGCGGTGCGGTTTCTGCGTACGAGGTACGGTGTTTTGATCCAAATGTGTCAAAATTCGGTTAACTCGAATATTTTGTTCGGTTTCGACGTTTTGCAAGGAAATGGAATGGACGTGCGTTGTTTCTTTAATGTTGCTAAAGTTCTGATTGGTTTCGAACAATTGGTTGTCGTAGTTCGACTTTTGCGTTCCATAATTACGTTCAAAATTAATTTTACGGTCGTACTTAGTATTTTCGTCAAACTTGGAATTTGCATCGTAATATTCGCTTTTCGATTCTAAACTAGAAGTGCGCGAGTCGTAATAGTTATTTCGTTTGCCCAAATATTCAACGCTTTTGTTTTTGCGCATGCAGCGCTTAATTTCGTAGTCGCTTTTCGATTCTTGACTCGAAGTGCGTGAGCCACCAAAATGCGTTTTCTTCAAACTTTCTTTACTAGATTTCGAGTTTCGCGATTCGTAATAATCGCTTTTCGATTCAAGACTCGAAGTGCGACAACTACTTTTGAACAACTTATAGAAACTGCCGTCGGATTTGCGCGGAATAATTTCGCGAGGCAGATCATGCGGATCTTCCATAAGAAAAATATCGTGGTGCACATCGGAGCTACTTTTGCATTTGTGTCGCTTTTCAACATCGGAGTCCGAATCGGAAGGTAAATAGTTACCGGAATCTAAACTGCAACTACGTGGCTTTGGTTTAACATATTTGTACTCGGGCGAATTACTATAATCATCATCCGATTTTTCAATCAGTTCATAACTATCATGCGACAAATCGTCTTGCGAATCGCGCAAGTCGTAATTACCCGGATCTTCCATCGATTCTTGCGAATACGAAGCGGTTCCGGGATAGCTACTCGAATAAACTTTTTGATCAGGCATCATAATATCCTGATGAATTTCTAAACTACTATCTCGCGAACCGGAATCATAAATAGCACGATGATCATCGTACCGCGTAATCGGGGATTCTAATTTCCGTTCCTCTAGACTCTGAGCGGCTTTTTCGATTTGCTTGAGCGGTTTCGATCCGCGCTTCGCTTGTCCCGAATCCTCAAAACTGAAATCATAGAGGTCCCTACAACTAGCGCTACGTTGCCAAAGCTGTCGCTTCGGAAGCACAATAACAAGGGGCGCATTAATTTCGTTAGTAAAGCCAAGATCATTTTGCGACTGGGTCTGTGAGGGAAAGTGGTTAGTGAGATTGGGTTGGTCGAGACTGCCCTCCGATTTGTGACTAGAGGGCGTCCGGACAGTAGTGCGAATGATGGTGGTACCTGTATCGGCCCTGTGAACTGCTGCGCGAACGGCGCTGATGTTGTGCTGCTGCTGCTGCTGCGGCTGCTGCTGCCTCTGGTGGTCGTAAGGCAAATGCAGAGGAGTCGTAGTTGCAGAAGTTAGTGGAGAGGGCGATTGCGTCGTCAGAGGAGGTGATGGCGAGTTCGTCGTCTGAGCATGCGGCGTGGTAGGCAGCGTGTCGGGGGCCGAACTCCAATATGTAGCTGTGCCGAGGTGGCGAGAGGCTAATCTCGTCGTCGGAGAAACCGGGGGCCCCACAGCTGCGCCCATCGAACCCAGCGAAGCCGAGAGTTTGGACACTTCCACTGCAGGAAACAGAATATTTTATTAGAACACGCAAACACACACATTTTGATGTTAAATTAGTTAGAGTGCACGGAATATCACATGGTACCTTGTGATATTTATTTGGGTACGTACCACTCAAATTGCTGTCAGCAAGAGGCAACAATGGATGAGCGGAAATGCTGTTGCCGACAGTGCTGCTGTGCATGTTGGTTGCACTTGAATGTGCACTAGAATGCCGGAAAGAAGCCGACCTGTTAAGAGAACGAGGAATGAGAATATAAATCGGCCAAAAAAATTGTTCTGCTACAAAAATCCAACAGTTATTACTATTATTATGGTTAGTAATCTCTAACAAAACTAATCATCGTTTTCTTGTATTAAGAATTTTTTGTGAATTGTATGGAGCGCAGTTCTATTTATCAAAAATCAATCGTTTCTATAATATTAGTTCTACACCAAAATCATGCAGTGCAATTAATTCGAAAGGAAACATAAGTAAGACACATAAAAGTGGAAGAGCGACATGTTAAATCATATAGAAACGATCAATTTATATCTTTTTTAGATTATTATCATCATTCCATCCTCCTTCCCTTAATTGTTTATACAAAATTGTTATCACCGTCGGACACAGCATTATCCAATCCAAATGCTACAACAACCATGCTCCACACGTCACAAAATAGCTACTAATCTTATGTAAGTGTGTTTGTTTTTTGTGTGTAGTATTAAAGCAATTTATTACTCATAGCCTTAGTACTATTTTGACAAAAATAAAAGTTGTTCAACAATAAACTTACTAAGCATCGCTTTGTATGCAATTATTTATTATTGAATACTCATTCATTATTGTACAATTTTTGATGCCAATTTTTAATTTGGCATATAAAATTCAATTTGTAAAAACTTTTGTTGTCTATCTACACACAAGTTATAATTTCGATTTCGAGCGAGTGTTAAGGATGTTGTTAAAGCGGATTTATTTATATGCAAAATGATAGTTTTGCCAAAGATTAGAGAGGATTTCAAGTAAACTCAACAAAAACTATTAATTAATTCTAATCATGCCACAATGCTACAAATACTTTAAATTAATATCAAATTAAATCTTACCTTTGGAATGTTTGCCGTTTCACATAATTGTCTCTCACAAACTCTACTATTTGCTTTTGAGTTTTACCACTATACCTGAAAGCAAATAAAATTGTACAAAAATTCAAAAACAATCATTATTCTTACCTAAAAGAACTGCCTCGAGATAGTACTCGAGTTTTATGCCTAGAGATATTTTTAATCGAAGAACATCGGAAAAATCCATGATTTTCCACGCATTTCTTCCAGAAATTTTTGCACTCATTTCGCCCCTCAAAGAAAAATTCTACAGTATCTTTGTAGTAACCCTATAAAAATATTTTATAAAAATAAATTCATAAAATGAAATTGGATCACGTACATATCCTTCCGGATGTAATTTAATAAGAAATCGTTTTCGCTTAAATGATATTTTTCTAATTTTGGCCCAGGAGAATGTATTGATTTTGGTATAATTCTGGAATACTAAAATGCCCATATGAGCGACTGCCAGATTCAAAGGAACATTTTCATGATCCTTAGCTGGATGCATTTTCATGCCATATAATTCACAACGTCGTGCCGTTTCCAATAAATTCAGATCAGCTTCTGCTGGTGATTGAGCACTGTAAAATATAAACTTTAATTACAAATGCTTTTTCCAAACGGCAATGGTAATACATACGAATGTTTTTTGTGATTCTCCATAATTTTTCGCTCCATTTCTGGATCCTGTTGCGGAACAAACTTATAACTAGACAAATAAGTGTGATCTGGATAATCTTCAGCCACATAATCTCCACATTCAGCCTGCACAATATAGCTGGCCATTAAAGCTGCCGTATTTTCGTTGCATTGCATTAACCCATGCGATAAATCGCGCTTCACTTGCAAGCAGTACAAATATCGAGTATATTCTTCCTCTAATTGACCCGGATCGGGCGTATAAAACTTAACACAAAAATACAACAATGGATCGACCAATGATAAACCCAACTGACGGCTAATCGGTTTCTGAAGATCCAACCAATACTAAAAAAGAAAAAAAAATTGTTTTACTTTTTTGGTATTTTAACTAAATTGGGCTGGTAAATTGTCTCATGGAACTCGCCCCTCAAGATAGTACTATGTATATAGAAAAGTTAAAGGTCTAAATGGAGATATGAATATATTCGCAGTCAATATTGAGTTCCATGACATAATTGACGTGCCTTAGTTTTACTTACTCTAGTTCCACCGCCATCTGTGTATTCTAAACCAAAGTAGTCTGCTTCTAAAAGATGAAGTTGTCTGCAAACTTGTTCGAATAATACACTTCCCAGTGCTTTGGCCTGAAACAATAATAAAATATTAAAAAATAGAAATCAATTAAACATTGAAAAAAAAAATATTAAATTAAAATCAAAGAGTCGCAATAAAGGGCCACATACAAAAAAAATTACTTATTGGCGCCAGTCAGTAGTATCAGTAAGAGCTTTAATGTTTTATTCAAGGATTTACTACTTAAAAAATCCGAATATAACTGATCTATCTTAATGACATTAGTTAAGTGGTAGCAATTAAAACAAAACACAATGTAGATGTAGATTCGCTTAAAATTCAGAGGAAAAACATGCCATTTATATTCTTACACGGTATAATTAAGAACAGTTTAGCTAATTGCATTTACAATAGATCGCAGTGTACAGTTCAAACAAACTAATTTAATATATTTAAATAAAAAACATTTGAGGCATCGAGTGGGGCATATTTAAATATTTGGCATATTAAATGAAAAACGGGGGGGCATATTTAATAAAAACCGAAATTAAATCTTAGATATCCAGTTCCTGATTACAATCAAACATGACTAAAAAATTAAATAAATTTCCAACATGTTTGACCAATATAAAAAAAAACGAAATCAAACTACGAATTTATCAAATATCGAGTTAAATTTATTAGTTTTCTACTATAATAAAATTATGTCTTTTATGAAATTTTACGTGTCCTAATTCACTTGCTTCAACAATATTATTCTATTATTATTAATTATTCATTGAAAACTGCAGCTGTAGCACAATCGAAGCTAATATGTTCATAAAGTTCGATGATCTGCCGAAGTTATATTTCTGTGCTTTTTGTTATTTTTATTGTACACATCGGAGTTTCTTGAAAATTTAATTGAAGTTTTGAATCAATGTTATGATGGAGACCCGAGGCTGGAACATTTCTTGTACATCGGTGAGTTGAAAGAATGAAAGAGGAAATGCAGCTTCTGTTTTGAAGAGCTTTTTGCTCGGTTTTTTTGTCATTTCTTTCTTGGCACGATATCAATTTGTATTTAATTTTTAATTAAAACAAACTCTCGCTAAAACAAATACTGTTTATTCGAGTGTTTATTATATTTTATCTACTCTTAACACGTAATATACACTTTACGCGTGCGTTTTCCAATACATAACATTATACATTATGTCACCTATGCGGTAATGAATCATTACTAATCAGAAACGTCATCATTACTAATTGGAAATGTCATATCGATTTTAATTGCACCTTTGTGTTGTTGAAATAGTAATTGTTTGCAACCAGCAATACTTACATTGTCAATTATTATTTTGAAATCTATTAATTTTCCATTTTTTTTTAGCTTTGTTGTTAAGAGTAGATAAAGTATAGTACTCTACTCGTTAGTAATAAGCCATTATTCTCTCGAATGATTTACTCCCCTCGCTATCCCTCGGGTCGTAAACTTCATTCTCAAGAATAATGACTATCATTACTAACTCGTTGAGTAATATACTATTTTGTATTGTCTAGTAAATTTATAAATGATAAAATTGAAACTAGTATCAAATTCTTAAAAATAAAATAAGATCGTGAGAATAATATAATCCTTGACTTCAAGGTAAATAATTTGATTCGATATGTGCAAATTAATTATTTCGCATGCAGTGTTTTGAATAAACTGATTCGGTTCAAATAATTTAATAATCAATATTATTGGTCAAATACGCGCACTGACTTATTATTGCATAACACAAAAGTGTAAATCTCAATTACTAATCAATATATTTTAAAACTCGTTTTAAAATTTAACCAACTCCACAAAAAATCACAGTCAATAAACAGAGGCAACCTGAAAAATGTTGTCTAAAAGTGAAATGCTCCATGAAATGGAGTTCCAACAAAGTTTTGCTAAATAATAAATAATTTAAAAACAAAATTTAATAATTTTTCTCAAATGTCTTTAATTCATTTAGAACAATAAACATCAATAAATAAAATTCCCACTTAAGTTATACATAGAGATTAATTAATTTGACTTTTGACATTTTAATTGCTAGTATATGCTGCAATTGTTTACAATCTTTATTAAAAGAAATCAAAATTTAAGTGGTGATAATAAATTTGCAATTATTTTGTACATGATATCTGCATGTTAAACATATAACATAAATATTTAAATAGCAATGTTGCAATCGACTACATACATCTTTAGTACTTTAAATATTTACTCATCATATAATTTAGAGCTTAATTAAAGAACAATAATAACTTAATAATTTGTGTTTAACTTTAAATACCTACACACAAAAGGTAATGTAAAATAATTGAAAAAAATATATAAAAATTAAACTGCGACCCGAACTATAGTTATATATTTCAAATGTGGCAAATAAAATATGATATGTGGGTTACTTGATTATGTTCAACGTAGAAAACGTCAGGCTCTCAACAAAATTGAAACTTTTTCCACATGGAGCATACTTATCTTAATAATAAAAGTTTTAGAATCCTCAGAATACCTCAACACACATTTTAGATAAACTTCTACATTTACAAACATTATTGTTTTTATGAAAATGTTTTCAACAAATAAAGTCACATAGGTTTTACCGAGTGTTTTACTTAAAATGTAAAGTAAAACACTCTTCAAAATTATTTATAACAAAATTTTTTGCACGACCAATTTTTTTGTCAATTTAGCGTGTCAGTTTGCTTGACGGTAGGTTAATTTTACGATTGCTATATGTAACAACTCTTCTTACCGTTCTAGAATAGTAAGTGTAATTTCTTATCGTTTACCTTATAATAAAATAAATATACCTTTATAGAAAAATAATCATAGTTACGATTGTTTTTAAAAGAGCGTTTACTCTAATTATTAAATAGACGGCTATTTTGGATATTATTCAAATAGTATTTTATTGAGTTTTATTAGTTTGAATGGTGCAAAAATGATATAAGCATCACGAATGTTAAGAGTTTACTGATCTCAGACAAATTGCACAACTTTTGCCTTCGGGCAGTAAACTACCCTTACCGTTCTTAATGCTTAATATATTATTACCAATTTATCAAGTGACTTTATTCGGTTCAGAAAACACTTTCGTCCTTTTTAACCTCGTTTTTAACTTATTTTCATATTTTTCTTAGGTATTTCAAACAATTAATGCGAGAGAGATAGGTGAGCTTAAACATAACAATAAACGAACGTACCAATATTTTCTTATTATTAAACGTTATTCAATTATTTTGACAAGTTGACAAGAGTTTACGTCAAAAGACCACCAATTTATGTTTTTTAATTTTACATTACTCTACAAACGGTTCAATATCAGCAAACAAATTTTAGTGATATTGTAAGCTAATCCACGGTTAAAAAAATGTCGTTCGGACAGCGCCTGGATTTATCTCTAAACTCAATGGAAGAAACGCGTTTTTTAAGAAAACATTCAGATCTGCTCGACTCGCTCACAAAAGAATTACATTTTACCAAAAGTGAATTGGAACACATTTTCCTTATCTACTACAAATTCAAGAAAGCAAACAAAAGCATTGGCATGTCCAAGGACCAATTTCGAGATATTTTACACGATGGTTTAGACATGACAGATGACATTCTAATGGCAAGAATAATGTATTCATTGCACCGATCGCCAACCATGTGCATTTCGATGGAAACTTGGGCAAGAGCTTTGTCTCTCTTTTTACGTGGCACATTGAACGAAAAAATTGCCTTTTGCTTCTCGGTTTACGATGTCATGGGTGATGGAATGCTCAATCGAGAAACCATATTTTATTTCCTGCGAACATCGCTATTGAGTCAAAGTGGAGAGGACGATGCTGAAGAATCGGTTAAAGATATGCTGGAAGTGATTACAAAAAAAATGGATTTGGATCGGGATGGTCGAATTTCATTTACTGATTACGAAAAGACCGTTTTGAATCAGCCGAAAATGCTGGAGGTTTTTGGACAGTGCATTCCTACAAGGAATGCAACTTTTGCGTTTCTCACTACATTTTCCAATCGAATTAAAAATATGTGAGCAATAAATGTTTTTCGCCTATTATTATTATTGGTTGTATTTATGAATCTACTGAAAATATTACTAAAAAGGTCATCTCAAATTTCAAACCAAATTTTTAAAAAAGTATTAGGTGGTTGCGACAAATTAAATCTATTAAAACTCAAAGTACTGTTAAAATTAATCAAATATCGCGTACCTGTACTTGGAAGATGGTGATTGTGTCATCGAGCATTTGTACTCGCATTGCTAACATTTTGCCACCCTTCTTAGGAGTGGCAGGTGGCGTTCGAGCACCACCGTCTACACCTGCAGGAGTAGAATGGGAATGATGCATAACACCACCTGTGCTGCCGGTGCTTGATAACTGCCCAGTGGATCCTCTATTGCTTGTTGAATCCATTTCTGAGTCTTAACCAAAATTTTAGTTGTATCACTTAACGAAATCCTGCAAACAAAAACTAAATATTAATTTATGCGCAATTTGAAAAAATTAATGTTATTAAATAGTTCGAGAAACAATGAATATATCGAAATATCAAACGTTTCAAGCGCTTTCAAGTTAGTACTACCTACTATCGAATTTCCCAAACAAAAAAAAATTCAAGGTCTATGCTAAAAATCATGGCACAAAGATTCGAGCTCGGATATATTATATTAAATTATATTTTATTTTGTATTTATATTTAAGCTAAATAATTCGGTTCGGCCTGAAAGCCGAATTTTATTCCATCCGGTATCCGGATATTTATAATTTGTACCGTTGAGTTCAATATTCTATAGAAATATAAAAATAAAATTTGAAAATTATCTATCCAGTTCTATCTATTCTTAGTTAATATTAGTGGAATAAATAGAAGCAAAGTGTAATTATAAAATAACACTAGCAATATCATTTCAAGGTTGTTGTGTGCATATGTACAGTTGTTATTGTCAACTAAAATGAATCAAAAAGTTGTAACAACAATAAAAACTGCAACTAGACAGGAGAATGTCAGCCAGGCCAGTATAGTTGTTTAAATAATTGAACTCACTCACTACTATCATATAATAACAGTTTGATCAAGAGTTTGATTTAAAGATAGCAAGCTCGAACAATGCTCACAATGCACATTTTGAACTTGAGAAAATTGACTTGAAATATAATATTAAATATCCGTTTAAGACACTTTAGCGATTGAAGTATCATTTAAGTAATGCCATGTTATAGCACGAAATATGGTCTTGATATCATTAACATACACATCAAGATTCAAGAATACCACTTTATATATTCGTCTAGTCAGAAAAATTCGAGTAAAAGTTCAATTTCATTAAAATTTGCATACTTATACAATTATACAGAATGTCCCAAAACTGATAAATGGAATGAAAATGTGAGAACCAAATTTGAATTTTTCAAAGCGTTTTCAAACCTTTTACAGAGATATTCACCCGAGTACTTACATATTTAAGTTGAAATTTATTATTCAAATTCTAAGTCAAATAATATTAAAATGCTTTCGAAAATACTCAATCAAATAGGAAACCGAGTATGAAACAATATTACTTCAAACGAAACTTCAAATAAACGAAAAAGAAATTTTATTTAACGAGAAAATGAATTTATTCCCAAGATAATAAACATCATATGTTATACGTTTACCCGCGAGTTGTTTCTACGAGTATTACAAAAACAAACAATTAATAATTATTATTATTATTAAGTAAAGGAATTTAAATGAAGTATTGTAAATAATAAAAAGAAGAATAAAATAATAAATGTAGTACAAAAACAGCACTTTAATTTTAAACAGCGAAACGTAGTGAAATCTCGTTAAATCTAAATTTGGATAAGTCGTTGGAATATATCCGGTGGATCTTTTGTCGAATTGATGAAGTCAGGAATGAAGTGATATTGTCACAATAACAAAACGCACATGTTTCTATATATAATTCATTTATGTTCATGTTTATACTGATTTTAGTTGATGCATCCCAAATCTTGAAAATATCAAATTCGCTCCGAACAGGAGGGTGGTCTTTCTAGTCGAAAGCAACCGAATTCGTTATAGAAACATTCTTAAAATCTTCAAAGATTATCTGAATAACACCAACCATGCTTGAACTAGCAAGACAAATTTATATTCATGATGAATTAAATTTTCTTAATGTGAGGCTTATCGAGGTATAATACAAGGACACATTGATATTTAGTGGATGTAACAACGTGGAATAAATCTCTAAATAAATATATCTAATTTAAAAAAAAATACGTCCAGAGTATAATTTAAACATGTTTTTAATCCACATTTTCAGTGAAATTTTCTATCAAGTTTTCCGAGTTCGGAGAAACGAACAACCCTCGGAACAACCCCAAAACAATAACAATTGCCAATCACCTGTAAAAGTTTAGCTAGGGTCAAAGCGAAGGACAAAGTATATCTCGGTACACCTAATTGAAGTAATTAGATTATTAAATCCAAAATAAAACTTACGTACAAGTTTTACAATTAATTCGCATTTGAAAGAATTGTTGTCGCGAGTGTTGTCGACATAAACTAGAAGCCTACTTTATGCTTTTCTCGAGACATTCTTAGCATATTTTGGAAGCAAAGTGAAAATCAAGGTAAAAACCGAAGTAAAAACTGTATTGCTAGATGACAAATAAAAAGTTAATGATCGATTAATTATTTTAATAAAGAAAAATACCAAAGAGAATTATACAAGCTCTATATTATTCTCGAAAACCGAGTCGACCACTCGCAAAAACTTCGTGTGTGCGCTTTTGAAATAGGAGTCATGCGAGACCAGAACAACGGCGACAATCGTTAATTTTAATAGACAGACATCAATCAAGGTTGTTCGCCGAGTTGTTTGCTTATAAATTAAAATTGACTGCAATTAAATAATGCCAAAATAAATTATTGCAACATACTAAAAAAGAAAATGTTTCAAATTCTTTCAAAAATCGTTAAAATTTAGCTTAAAATGTTTGACAGTTCTTTCTAAAATTATTGGAAAAATCTTTTTTGAAAACCTCCTCGGAATCCGAGTCGAAACCCTTGAAAATTATTAAAATTTTTATAAAAATAATTGAAGCTCAGAAATCGTCAGAAATACTCGACATTTATACTAAGCCTCGCAGAATTTTTAGAAAACCTACTAAATTTGTTGTTTTTTGAATATTTTGCCCCTCGTAAAGTTATTGTGTTTTGAATTTGAGGTGTGGTAAGAGGTATCGTGTCATATATTCGATCTCAGGTGCACTGGTGCAACTCTGCAAGTTGACCGAATTAACCTCGGAATTAACCTACGTAAAATGCTCGGTAAAATGTTGAAAGACATTTTTCGAGATTTTCATTTCATTGCTTCCAAACAAACTAATATTCATTCATTATAAGCAGTTCAAATGAATTGTTGGCTGGGCAATTGAAGAAAATGATTACTGCTACTAATTAATGTAATGTAGTAGAAATGTTGTTGAATGTTTTAATTATGGAATAATAATGTCTAGTTGTACGTCATTGTCTACTTAATGATATGATTAACTGTTCTTTTTAAATATGCCTTCTTTCTTATCAACCAAAAGTCGATAAGATTCAGACTTTGAATAAAGATGTATGTTTACATTCATAATTTCAAGTCATTCTACATTAAATACTAGCGTGAGAAAGTAAAGTCCTCTGTAAATTAATAGTTTCAATAATCTGTTATTTAATCATTCATTTTTTGCATTAGTACTTTTGCATAGTACTTTGATTTTGTAAATAAAACTAACAGAATAAATAAAAACTTTGTTATGTTCATAGCACGATCTAAATGCATTGGAAAAAGGGCACTATAGGTAACGTAGGTCGTCTGAGCACCTAAAATCTGTGCCATCTATCCCACCCATGGTCATTGATCTCTGTTTTACTGGATTATTAGGTTATTAGGGGATGAAGGACTGAAAGTGCATGCACAAAATGTAGAAAGCCAACTTACATTCAAAGCATAATTTCTATTTTGTACTCCAATGGAAATTTATTCTGTATCGCATATAATACACAAACACACACACACCCAACAAACACGTCCGCCATAACACGGCATCTCAGTTAAACTGACTGAACTGAAGCTGAACTTACTCCAGTGACTCCGGCCCAGCAGTCCCAGCACTATCTGCAAGAACCAAGAACTGATGGATTTATTCATGAACATGAATGTCGATCATCATCATTTTAATAGCACAATTATCTTTTATTCTTGGTTGTAGTAAATATTTATACTTCGATGTTCGATATTAGAACTATCGGATATTTTCCTTGTCTTGTCTTAATTTCTAATGTCTTACAAAAATGTTGCTTATTAGTCAGTATTATCATTAATCAAATTAACACATTAATAAATCGTATGTATTGCTTTTACTATTGCACAATTCAAATCGGTTCAAATATGTATAACTGGTTGCATAAAACATTTTGTTCAGGAACTATTTATAGAAATTTTCTTTACCTGCAACGGTTTCGTCGATTATTTTGAAAACAGTTATGGCTAGGCAAAAGCCTAGGCCCTAGGCCATACATTTCAATCATTCTATTCCACGTTCTTCGTTTGTGTTCAATTATTGTTTTTTATATTACTGAAGAAGCAAAATAAAACCGGCTTCATGAAAAGGAAATTGGTCGAAATCGAAGACATGAACTTCACCATTTTTCATTCTTTTGGAATTTCTCAACAGCTACCCGGTATTTAATCCATAATTGATAGTTTACCTTTAAACAAACACCTATTACAATAAAAATAAAAATAAAGCTGGTCCAAGATTGGAGAACGCTGGCAAGGTAGTCTGGGGGGTTCTACCAAGCAAAGCAATGTTGTCTGCGACCATTCAGACATATCGTATATATCTTGAGTTTACCATAGTGATTCGGAACCTACTATAAACTGTACCCGTTATCCAGGTCCGTCGTCTACCAGTTCGATTTTCGGTAGGCGACTGGCGCCGGTTAGATTTGCTGTGGTGGAAAGAGTCTCTGTACTCGTGGTATGTTAGGTTTGACTTTAACCTTACAAAATTGAGATGTGAAAACAAATTGCAGAAAGTGGCGCCCTCAACTGTACCTGTTCTTACTTTTTCATTCGCAAATAATAAGAAAATTTTTTTTTACCTGTGCGGTGTGACGCTGCCTAATTATTATATTAGTAGTTTTGTTTAATGTGTTTTAATTAACCATAAAGGCCCATTTATAGTTCGTCGTTAACCGTATCCGCCGTAGTCGTAACCGTAAGTAACTCAGATTCTGATTGGTCTATTTTGAATTGCCAAATTGTACAAACCAATCAGGCACTGAGTTTCTTACGGTTACGGCTACGGATACGGTTAAAAGCGGGCCGCCATATATTTTAAATTAAGGATGGCGCCACTGTAGAAATGCTTTTAAGAATTAATTACAAGAAAACTAAGAATATGTTTCAATTTTTGTCACTAGTATCCGATTGGGCATTCTATCATTATCTATATATATTTTTTTGATATAAAATACTATAATATTAACAGAAATATTAGTGAAAATCATAAAAATTAAGTTTTTGACGTATTTCAAAAAATAATATGTTTTTTGGAATTAAGATTTGCTTACATAATAATTACATCTCTTCCAAGCATATTAACAGTACAATTTGAGTTTAGATTTTATTAGCATTGTAGATCAATGTTCCTAAAATTCGTCCATTTTACGAACGGACGAATTTTAACATCTGGAAAACGACTTTTGTTAGCTTTCTCGCTAATAGATTTCTTGAAAAGTACGCATCCGTATGAAGCCAGCATAACAAACTATGTGCCGTTCCTTTGTCCTTTGTAAGCGTTCAATAAAGTACTGTACGAAAGTAGCCCTAATGCAACAGATAAATAGGAAACGGGCATTTCCGCCATTTGCCTGTTTGACTAGAAAAGATTGATCAACAAGCCTTTTGTCACAATCGACCAGTGGAAGAATCTATTTTCGCCATTTGCTTTGCGTGTTTGTCCATCTTTTGTTGTTGTTGTGTTGATGTTGTGATTTAGTTTTTGAAATTCGTGATGGAGGTTAAAACCGATGGAAACATTTTCGATATCACCAAAATCTGCAGGGCTTGTTTGACTGAAAAGGGCGAAATGAGATCCGTGTTTATGCAAGACGATATCACTGGACATGCGATGATTCTTGCCGAAATGCTGATGGGATTCTCAACAGTGCAGGTTAATATTTGCTCAATAACTTCTAAAGAGTTTGCCACAATTTCAACAGTAATTGTTATGAAATTTCTTATTTCAGATTGAAAACGGCGATGGTATGCCAAACCTAATTTGCCTGCAATGTGTGCACCAAATCAGTCGAGCTTATTCTTTTAAACAGCTCTGCGAGCAATCCGATACAAATCTTAGACAATTTTTGGGCAAGCCAAACCTGACCAAGCCGTGTAAAGATGAGGAAACTCATCATCAAAACGACTTTCCTTCTAGTTTACTATTAGACAATTTTGGATTGGATTCATCATCTGCCGACAGTGATGACGATTTCAAAGAAGACTACGCTTTGCTACATTCAACACTCAATGAAAATCCGGAAGACGAAAAAACCATTGCACAAAAACAACTTTTAAAGGCCGCTAAAAATAGCAGAAGCAGCAAACTATCGAAAAGAAAAATGTTGGCGGCGAAGGCTGGCGGAAGAGCTGCAGGTAAATAACTAAAAAATAAATAAATTAGTCAATGCCCTATAGATGGCGCTGGTAATACAAAAAAAAATTGTTAGGTTAAATTAATTATATTCATGGCCACCAGGATCACGTCGGTGTAGCACAACGACTAACCACCAGGTGGCCCTGGATTTTACGGTTAAGCAAATTAATACTAATAAATATCGATATTTTTCAGTGCTGGCAGCTAAGAAAATGAAACGCAACTCAAACCAGTGCAACGTCTGTAAAAAACAATTCATCAACTTGAAATCGTTCCGAAAACATTTACGAACTCATATTGAAGACCGTCCATACAAATGCAAAATTTGTCATCGCGGCTTTACTGAAGAAAACTATTTAAACAATCACATGCGAACTCATGTGCCGGAAGAACAGAAGCCACACGAATGCGAAATTTGCAAGAAACGTTTCATTCATACCACTCTTTTAAGCAAACATATGTTGAAACACAGTGGTGAAAAGCCGTTTGTATGTAAAATCTGTAACAAAGGCTGCTATGCCGAGAACAGTTTATTGAAGCACATGAAAATCCATGAGAAGAAAGAAGGCGACCCCGCTTTGTTAAAGCATATCTGCGACTATTGCAAAACGGAATTTTCGGATGCGCCGAGCTTGTCTGTTCATATTAAGCAGCACACGGGCGATCGACCATTTGTCTGCAATATTTGCGGCAAATGTTTTCCGCAGCGATTTAATTTGGAACTGCATTTACGAACGCATACAGGTGAACGACCATTTGAATGCGAAATCTGCAAAAACGGCTACGTTTCCAAAGCCAGCTTAAAAATCCACATGCGTACGCACACGAACGAACGTCCATTCGTTTGCGACTTTTGCGGCAAAGCTTTCCGACAATCTGGCGACTTGACCAGCCACAAACGTTTGCATGGCACTGAAAAGCCAATCGAATGCTCCGTGTGCCAAAAGCGTTTTACCACCGTCATGAAATTGAAATACCACATGCGCAACCACACCGGCGAACGTCCGTACGTCTGTACAGTTTGTGGACGGGGTTTCACAGTCAACACAATTCTGTTGCGTCACATGCGAGTCCATTCCGGTGAACGTCCATACGTTTGCGTCACATGCGGCAAAGCGTTTTCGCAATCAAGCACTTTGAATACGCATATGAAAGTACACGCTGCATCCCCAAAGTACAACAATCAAGAAACGCAACAACGCATGCCCAAGTTCCATAGCCAAGAGAAGTACCAAGCGCAACCGCAACAACAGCAGCAGCAACAACAACAACAGCAACAACAACCTGATCATAGTAGATTGATGCAGACGACGGATAATCGCATGATGCAAACTGAACCAATGCAACGAATCATTCAACAGCAGCAACACGAACAAACCAGAATGTTGGCGAATGACGGGTCTAGAATTATAACGGATACTTCACATTTGCTAAACGATAATCGTGGTTTACAATTAAATGATGGCACGCGTTTGCTTATAAATGTGGCAGAGCCGTCGACTCGTTTGTTGGTGAATGATAATCGGTTAATTACGAATGATAACCGGTTGCTGACGAATGTTAACGATAATACTCGTTTGTTGACGAATGACAATGCCAGTAGACAGTTGGCGGTGATCGAAGGAACTCGAATATTGACAGATAAATATTTGGCTAATTACGATCCATATCATAGAGGGCACTTGTAAAATCGTATACACATCATTTTAGTTTCGTTACTTAAGATAATTACGACGCTTTCTTTCGTTTAATTTAGAGTATTTATTTCGGTTAAGACAATAATTTGTACATATAACGAGAAATTGTATATTTTTATAGTCGAACGTCCTTTATAATAATTAAAATTTTTGTTGGTACCACTAAGTACCACCAACTCTCTTATTAAGTTACTAAATTATTATTTTTATATTTGACTGTCTTATTTTATTTTTAATTAAAATGTGTTATGTGGTTTTGACTATTATATATGTTTACCACTTACAAGAAAAGCCAAGTAGATACATTGCCGTTTTACTGAAACAATAAATAAATAAAAATGAGGTAATTTACTGAGTTTATATTTTGCCGTAATAATAAACGTCTCAGCAGATGTCGCTCAAACGCTTAAAGTCATCTAGTGGCTTTGTTTTTGCAGTCTTGCCTTGCCAGTCCTATTAGCGAATAAGACTACCGATAAGGGCATCACTGCATGCAGTTTGTTTTGATTTGTGGATTAGGCTTTCCTTAAACTGTGCTTTCGTTGCGTAGTGATTCTTTTTAATTATATACTGTGAATTTTGAAAGCTTTTAGTGAATTTAGTCACTAAATATAAAAACTTACAACAAAAATCTCTGATGCACCCAAATCTTCATACGTACCTTTGTACTAAAAATTCCACAAATTTTACTGATGTGTTAAATATGATAAAAATCAGTTTTAATTAACAATTGCAGGTAAAGCATTGCGGAACATGTCAAAACACTACACCACTCACAGTTGAGATTCAAAACATTGGAAGTTCCAGGTTTGACCACAGGTGTCCGTGGTACGGAGTAGTGTTCTGTGTATAGATTGTTTAAGTACCTTATCTGTCGTACCGGCCTAGTTTTAATTTACAATTTTCCGTGGTGCAATTTTATGATTGAAAGTATTGAATCAGCTGTGTTGTGTGTTTCTCAAGTGTTGAATTTAAAAATAATTATTGGAGAATCTTTAGCTGATTTAAAATGAGTATTATGATGTACCTGCTTCGGAAAATGAGCCAATCGCCATATTCCCCAAGAAATATATCAATAATTGGTAATATTTTTCTTTCATTTCAAATTGTACAAGCTAACCTAAAAAGTTAAAAAATTAAGAAACGAGTGTACGTCTTTCTTCGGATGAAAAATTGTCTCCTAGAATGATGGAGTTCAAAAAGAAACTGCGAGAAAAAACGCCTATAGGTAAACTAGAGGAATTGAGTAAACATCCATACGAAGAGCAACAGCCTTTGGAACCATGGCCAGAAAATACCAATCCTAATACTGGAGAAGTGGGTGGACCAAAAGGTCCGGAACCAACGAGATATGGCGATTGGGAACGAAAAGGCAGAGTCTCTGATTTTTAGATTCATTAACATTGAAATACTAGGTAAAATGGTTGTGTTAAGTAATTAAACTATTTATTTGATATGATAGATATTTTCTTTTCCAACCAATTATAAACCTAATTTATTGGTTGTATTGCAAATATTCTAAAGCTAGGTATCGTAAATCAACTGCGGTAATTACAATTTTCCAGGATTTTATACAGTTTTCTCATAAAAATTCAACAAGTATTTAGCTGTTTAAAATGACACGTTAATTGTTTTGAATCGAATAATTGATCCAATCGACAAAACAAGAGACTTCGGTATAAACGCCTGGATAATGTGGTCTGGCACAGCCAATTCCCCAGCTAACTATACCACAAAGGAAATATTGTTCCTTTCCGTTTTTGCAAACTAGTGGTCCGCCTGAATCACCCTATGCAGAAATGTTGATAATTATAGACTATCAAAAACAGTCTTACAATACGCGAATATTTTAAATAAAAACTCTGTTACCTGGCAAGCATCTTGTCCTCCTTTTTCTCTACCAGCACATATTTGACATTTATTTAAAAAGCGCGAATATCCAATTCTTGTATAACTAGTGGAGCAAACATTTTTTTGAATTAGAGGTATTGAAACTGTTTGCAAATAATGTGGTGTAGGTCCGACTTCACTAAGGCGACCCCAACCACTAACGGTGGCTAATCCTAAAATACGATAACTTTTTGTTAAGAAAGTGCTTAATTTAACTTTGACTTTCATTGACAGTTTTAATGTGAACACACTATTACCTTGAAACACTTCATAACTTTCAGGCAAACAAATAGGAGAGACATGCTTATTAAATTGAAGTGATTCACTTAATTTCAATAAAGCAACATCGTTCGAAAATGTAGGAAGATCGAAGTTATTGCTTATAATTTTCTGGATATGTCTTCGCTGTTCAAATCCTTCTTTTACAAATAAATTGTAATCGCCGGCTACTATGGATAATCCTGAAGGCGTGATGTCTTTCACGCAATGGGCTGCTGTTGCTACCCAATTTGCTGCAATTATTGCACCTCCACATATGTGACGATACGAAAAACCTGTCTGTAATTGCAAAGAGATTTGCCATGGAAATTCAGCTAAAAAATAATTTGGTTGTTAAGTCTACTAGAATTTAAATTGAATTCAAATTTACCTTCTGTGGCTTTATGGCCTCCAACAATTCGATTCAAATAATGTCCACCTCTTATTCCGCAATTGTTGGAATTCAGCCCTTAAATTTAGTAAAGTTGGATTTTTTGATGAATGATGATAAAATGATTAAATTTTAATTATTGCGCTGTGCACATATCCACTTGGGATATGTATATAAGAATTTAAATCTTTTATGCTCTTTATTTTGAATTATGTAGGTGAGAATTGATTATAGTTAACTGTAATTGCAGATAATCAATTTAACATGTTAGAAAATGCGATTTTGTGTAACTTACTGGTTATGTCCTAACTAGTTACATAAATAGCTATTTATTCTAGTTAAATAATTTATGAATTTAGTTTAGTTTAGATATACCTTTTATTGTAGAGTTTACTATATTCAGATTATTGTGTGTTACAATATCATCCCCAAAAACATTGCAAAACAAAAAAAATATTATCAAGATGTGTTTTAATTCACCCATATTTAATGAACTGCATATAATAAAATAAATATACTGAATTCTTTTAAATATACAAAATTTTCAAGGTTTACAGACTATACGAATTAAGAACAGTGCATTAATAACTAGTTAGTAAAGCTAATGTCTTTATATGATACGCATTATATTTATAGGAAATCCCATCATCATTCAAAGATATCAAAATATTTAAAAAACAGATATACTAATTAAGGTTTCCTTAGTCGAGTGTTTGCAACCAGTAATGCAACAAAAAATTTAATGTGAAATAAATTCATGTTAGCGTTTGTCGATCTTTTGTTTTCAAAACATGTTGAAAACAATAAAGATTCATTTCGCTAGAAATTCATCAGCGTGCTCACTAGACGTATCTTGGCGTGAGCTAGTAAAAGCGTTGCTGTTTACATATTGGTCAGAGGACACAAGTAGGCGTGGTTAAATCGTACATAATGCGCATTATGCAGAATTAAAATGCAAGTGTAAACGAACGCACTCATCATGGATTGAGACTGACTTCATGTATATTTTCATTTATAACCCAAAATTTAATCAAGTGATCATCTAAACATTTTTATTTAAAATGACTAAAGAATATTCAACGGATTGGGATATTGATGAATACAAAGATGATACTGAGCCAGAAGAACACTGGGCACTCCGTAGAGAGTTTATGGAAGTTCATCAAGATAAATTTCCGGAAGAATATCTGGTGGCATTAGCCAGAACGTTCACCAATATTGAATTTATGGGATGCAGGTAAGAAAATTGTGCGTAAATTGTGCTTTTCAAAAATGATACCGGCAATATTTTCAGTTATCCTGCCCCAGTCATGATTCGTATTGCTGAATTGTCCAAAGAGATAGCAAGCGATTATCGCGAAGTGAAAAAAACAAAACTACAGAGAACTTTTGTTTCGGCATCAAATGCTGCTGAAAATAAAATCAGTAAGTTTGGGTTCAAGTAGCGGATTTACCTTTTTATTTTTTATTTTTCACAAAATGTTATGATGATTTTTTTCAGAAAAGCGTGTGACTGACCCAGGAACCTACACCGCTAATAGAAAACGCTAATTTAAATAAACATAAACAGAACACAGCCAATTTAATAATAATAATAAAAATGAAAACATTTATTGAATCATTTGTTAGTGTTGTTGTGTAACCCTTCAATGGAAACCGATAACTGCTCCAATCTTTGTATAAGTTGGCTCATTGTGTTTTGCGATCGCTGTAAATTGTCATCATTTAATGCAGGAACGGTTGCAGCTCCAAGATCGAAATGCAGTTTGGCTAGTTTTTCTTGCTGCTCTCGAATGTTTTTCATTTGTTCCATGGTGCACCCGCTGCCAAATGCCCGCAACTTACCCGAATTGAAATCGGCTAACAATCCCAGCAATGCTCTTTCCATGTGACGCACATCAGGCACTTGAGATACAAAAGAATGGTGTCGGACATCAGGATTATTGTTAACTAAGTCGTGCATTGCAAAATAAAAAAATAAAATATAAACAATAATAAAAATATAATATAATACCGAGTATAATACAAACGGAAAATATAAAAAGCGTGAAGTCTATTCTAGAAACTTGAATTGACTATTGATTGATGCACAATTTACCTTTATGTATGTTTCTTGGTCGCAAAGTATTTGGTTTAATGTTTTCTTTAAGACTACGTTTTTCCTTTTCGTTCACATAGGCGACCTTTGAACTGCCTGAATGAACGCCTGCAGTTGTACGTGCCATTGAACTGCGACTCGTATTACCCGAAGAGGATATCTAAAAAGAAGACTACAATTAGAGATCTTGCACAATTTGTTAACGCAAAATTGGAATAATAAGTACCACTTTGTTGCTTCGCTCTGGTGATGTAATTTTGACTTCGTTTAAATTGTCGTCTTGTACGGTGCTGTCGTCATTTTCAGCATCACTTGAAACTAATTGTTGTAATTCAGATGTCTCGCCTCTCGATTCCATTTTAATTTTACTAAAATATAAAGTAAATAAATAGTTTACAAAAATGACGAATGAATTTGACGTTTGGAAACTTTTTTGACATTTGCATGTGTTTTTTGAACTACACTTATTTATAAAATTAGTTCATAATTTTGTAGATGCAGATAAAGTAAAATTACCCTCTGACTGCGGTTAAGCTAGCAATATTTGTGTTTTCCACCATGGAAAACTAGTATAACAGTAATTCTTCAAATCTGCTTTTTTAATATTATAAATGTTCTTATATAAATAATATTACTTAATAATAAACAACAAATTGTAATACAATTAGAAAAATTAAACTACTTTAGTAATTTGTTTCTACTTTCGAAATAGTCTGTCAATATTTTTCAACCAATATTTTTTTTTTGTTGGTAGCATTGCTAATTTAGAAATGTCTTCTTTTCAATCTGCCATCGTGTTCTTCAGTATTCCGCTGCAATTAAAACCAAAAAAATGAGTTCAGAAAGTGAGGACAACATCAGTGATAATGAACAGTTAGTTGAAAAGATTGAAGACGAACCGGTAACAGAACCCGAATCAGTTACGTGGAAAGACTTGGTAAGTACAGCACCACGTGTGAAAAATAACCTCAAATAACAATCTAGTTTTAATATTTAGGGTCTTGTAGAAGCTCTATGCAAAGCATGTGAACAATTAAAATGGAAAGTGCCGTCGAAAATTCAAAAGGAAGCGATTCCTCTTGCTTTACAAGGAAAAGACATCATTGGATTAGCCGAAACAGGATCGGGTAAAACTGCTGCTTTCGCCCTTCCTATTCTACAGTCGCTTCTAGAAAACCCTCAGAGATACTTTGCGTTAATTTTAACACCCACCCGTGAATTAGGTACAAACTGGTTCCGTTTTATTTGCTTGCAATTTTTGATATACAATTAATTAGCGTTTCAGATTTCGGAACAATTTGAGGCACTCGGATCCAGCATAGGCGTAAAATGTGCAGTTATTGTAGGCGGCATGGACATGATGTCGCAAGCTTTAATTTTAGCAAAAAAACCGCACATTTTAATCGCCACTCCTGGTCGCTTAGTAGACCATCTTGAAAATACTAAGGGGTTTAGTTTGAGAGCGTTAAAATACCTTGTGATGGACGAGGCTGATCGCATTCTCAATATGGACTTTGAAATAGAAGTGGATAAGATTTTGAAAGTGATACCACGTGATAGGCGGACGTTCTTGTTCTCGGCGACGATGACCAAGAAAGTGAAGAAATTACAGCGAGCTTGTCTGCAAGAACCGGTCAAAGTGGAAGTTGGTACCAAGTATCAGACTGTGGAAAAGCTGCAGCAGTATTATATTTTCATTCCAGTCAAATTTAAGGTTTGTGTTTTTTATACTCGTTTAAAGTTTATAAAGATTTTTCTGATTTTTTTTTCCAATGATTAAAAAATTTTGGTTGATTTGACAATGATATTAAATAAATTCTTTTCGTCACTACCGCTGAGGAAATTAATTGCATTTAATTAACTTCAGTAAACATTTGTAAATTTTTAAAATTAATACCCACTACTGTTTTATTCCAGGATGTATATTTGGTTCATATTTTAAACGAACTCGCCGGCAACAGTTTCATGATTTTCTGCTCCACCTGCAACAACACATTGAGGACAGCATTGATGTTAAGAAATTTGGGTTTAACGGCTGTTCCATTGCACGGACAAATGTCTCAAAATAAACGACTAGCTGCACTTACCAAGTTTAAAGCAAAAAATCGCTCAATTCTTATTTCAACTGACGTGGCTAGCAGGTAAATTATAACCTAATTATTGCACTACGAGTATGAGCAACTCCAATGATGTATAAAAAGTGTTTTGAGATCAAAGAATCAATGAAACTGTAAATTTAGTTTCGTCACTACCTCTGAGACAATTATTTGTCTAAACCTAAACTACTCTAATATTCAAATAATAAAATATAACTAATATAATTAATTTTGTTTGATAGAGGTTTGGATATTCCTCATGTGGATGTTGTAATCAACTTTGACATACCGACACATAGCAAAGACTACATTCATAGAGTGGGTAGAACAGCTCGGGCAGGACGATCTGGCAGATCAGTGACTTTTGTTACGCAGTACGATGTTGAATTGTATCAGAGGATAGAGCAGTTAATTGGTAAGCAATTACCATTGTATAAAACAGAAGAGGACGAAGTAATGGTTTTACAAGAAAGGGTAGCCGAATCACAACGAATAGCGAAAATGGTAAACTTTTTTCATTTAATTGAAACAAAAAAAATATTGAGTTTAAATTTATTTTAGGAAATGAAAGACTTGTCTGAAAAGAAAGGTAAAAGAAAGAAGGGTGGTGGAGACGATGATGATGATACAGAAGGAGCTACTGGAGTTCGAAAACGTATTAAGGACGGAAGAGCAGGTGGAGGCGGTGGTGGTGGTAGTGCTAAATATAAAAATAAAGGCAGGAAGAAATAACTGTTTACAATTGTTGATACATAATAATTTAATAATAAAGATAAATTAAAACAATGAATTAATATATTGGTTTATTTATATGATAACAAATATAACAATCGTGCTTTTTGAATTGTACTTTGCACGAACAACAAAGTTACATTTGTTGTTATCACAGCACATAAAATCGCTTAGTTGCAAAGAAAAGTATTAAGTAGTACTTGTCTCCATCGCTAGAGGGCCGACGGTTCAATTCATCTCCGTTAGAAACCAGGACGCAAGTTGCAGTACCTGGCAAGAAGAGTAGAAAAGATTTGTCGTGCGAACCAACAAAGTACGGATCAGCAGATGTGCAAGATGAAACCAAAAAAGGTCGTCATAAGGCAGCCACAGCAGGGGAGTCGAGAAGATCTGAGAGATAACAGATTTTTTTGAATAAGAAAAAGATTTGACTTAGAAAAGTCACCTCGGAGTTTTGCGGAATATAAATGGAAAGATGTTCCATCGGATCTTGAAGAATCATTGGGAGCGAGCGATCAATCCAGAAGAGTCGAGAATCGCGCGTGGAAGCCATTCAACAACTGGGAAAATTTTATGAAACATTGTGATCATTAATATGAGGACCGTGCGAAAAATGCGGGGTATAATTTGTGAGAGCCAAAAGTCTTGACGATCACTGGTTTGTACAAAAATCAGGGGTGAGTCTTTATTTTGAAAGAGATTTGCATTTTTTTGTCGAAACAGAGTTGTGCGCCTTTAGTCTACGTGAGTCTACGTGTTTTGTTTTTCCGATTACAATTCTATTCGAGATAAGGTCGAGTGTTTGCAACCAGTAAGGTCGAGTGTTTGCAACCAGTAATGCATCTTAAAATTTAATTTGAAATAAATTTGTGTTAGCGTTTGTCATCTTTTGTTATCAAAACATGTCGAACAAAATTTAGATGTACTTAGTGCGCACTTGTGCTACCTATTGAAAATGTCCATTTATAGTTTATCGCGTGCAGGAGTGGAGAATTTTCATTGTATTGTAGAGATTTTGTACAGGTTTTGCAGATTGCTACATTGTTGTAATACATCACAAACCAGAATCAGACAAAATTTTGCAATACTAATGACGTTTAATAATTTAGTTAAGGGGGCGAAACCGCTACATATATAGCCGCTCGATCGCTAACGAATCTACATAGTTTTGCTTATCTAAATTCACTGCAAATTTTGCACCATCAGGTAAAGAATAGATGGACCAAGATCTGACTTATTTGCCACGTGCTTTAGCCGAAAACATTACGAAAGATCGAGAGGTGTGGGAAATTCTCAAAAACTGGTAAAGCAGTTTGCGGCTTTGTTATAACCCCTAGAAAATTTTCAAAGCTACCGAAACTTAGAGAAAAAAATACTTATATTTTGACACAAGATTTGTTCGAATAGTCATTAAGTAATATATGAATAAAAAACCTCGATCAAATATTAACCACTCGCTTGCTAATTAGCAGAAAAAGATAAAAAAAACTTTTTGTCCATTTATTGCTACATCTGTTCTCTCTCATCTACCATTAGATATTTTGTAGAATAATTAATAGTATCTGAAACTGTTTTCCGCGTTAAATTGCCTGAGCTGCTAAGCAACGTTTTACGCATAAAATTGCAAATGTATGCGTGAAATCTTGGTCCATCTATTCTTTATCAGATGTCGCGAAATTTGCAGTGTATATGTAGCGGTTTCGCCCCCTTAACTCAGTTTTATAGCATAGATAAAACGTTAGAGATGAAGGCACTGAAAACGGTTCTTAAATTATTATAAAATTAGTAAATGAAAGTAATTTATTTATAATAATATAATCGTGTATGTATAATTTAATTATATTTATTTTTTCTTCGTACAATTTTTAAATCATTTAAGTTATCTAAATATTATTCAATTTTTTGTACAAAAAAATGTATATATTATGCGAGACTTACTGCGAAAAATGAATCACAACATTGTTAACTGAAATTGGAATATCTATATAGACTTTATTATATTTACAAATATTTAATATTTTAAAATTTAAACATTATTGCAGAACAATGTTCAGCATTTTGAGACTGAATAATAATGGAAAATTAAAAATCAAAAAATAAAGTTTTCCTATTATTAGCCATTAGCAATGCAATGTAAATTTCGTTTAAAAACTCGCCTAACAGTTAAATTAATTCACTACTAATTCTGGATAACTGAAACTTTTAATCAATTCTGCAAATGGTTCTGAGACCATTCTTGTCTCGTGCTAGAACTAGACTCCGGTGATCCTGGATGATTTTGCCCGGCGGCCGAATTTTCATATTCATTAATCTTCTCCAAACTACCAACTTCATTGTGATATACCAAAGGCGATGCTCGCACATCTGCAGCTCCAATCTGCGTGTAGGTCACTTCACTATTAACAACCGATAAATATTCCGGGTTCTGATAAGGCGAACAAGAAATTTCCTGTCCGTAATAACTGGGATACGAAAGATTTGTTATGTTGGCAATGGGTGCGTGTTGGTAAATTTGGTGACTCGGTGACTGATTTGGTGTTGGTTGTGCCGAAATCTGGTGCGGAGGTGGTGGACTTGAAGTCAACGACCAACAATTTATAGCGGGGCTCATTATGGTAGTTGGTGTTTGTTGTTGAAGTGTGGGCATGGATGGTACCGATGACCAACTGGTGTAAGTTGGACCTGCGCTGTTGTAAAGAGGTTGTTGTTGGATGTGTTCTGGAGGATTGTACACTAAAAATAACAAGAAAAAAATTGTAGTTTTGGAAGCTAAACTTTTTTGAAATAGATCATACCATGTGGTGGAGGTGATACAGAGGCCGACTTCTGACGTGGTATTGTATAAGGGGTTGGTTTAGGCCTTTTAAGTTGACAAAGAGACATTTGAGCAGCCGTTGGATAAATCGGTTGATGATGAGGTAGGAACCAAGAACCATCTAAAACATTATAAAATCCTACTTCAATTAATTCAAAACAAAGTCATCATTCGACATCAAAACTTACGTTGCGAATACGGCGTCTGTTGCTGACTATAACTAGCCGGAAAGTCCCGTTGATTATAAATATTATCTGGTCGCTCCTTTGCATCTAAAAAGGCTTTGGCAAAAGGGTTGTATTTAATTTTCAACGACGTCACTTCTTCGTTTTGATAAGCTGTAACTGCAATAAATTGCGTCTCCGGAAATGGAAACGTAACCACTCTCCGGGGCTCCTTAACTCGAACCAAATGAACTCGTGGCTCATATTTATGCAACGAATTTAACATAATCTGTCCGTTTCCGTTCGATTTATTTGTCAATTTAACTTTTGCAAAAGAAATCGATTCCTTCATCCAATGCGCGCCAAAATTCGGTGATTCCGGATGCATGTAAATTGGATTTGACGGTGGTACTTCTGCTTTGCCACCAGGTACCCATTCCCCATTTACATATTTCCATCGATGTGGATCAATTTGCACAAACTCTAAAAGGACGGTGTACATTTCTTTGGGATCCAAACCGGTTGTTGTTACTTTTACAACTGGAAACATCCGCCTGAAAAAATATTTACCTATATTGTACTTGTCTTCTAGTTGCAAGTCTAGACAATCGCTATAATGTTTTTTGTCTTAATTGGTAATTTCTACAGCTATATGATAATTAAAAATTATTAAATTATTGTGTAGAAAATTAGTCACCTGCCACTTTTGGTTACTATCATTTCATTTGTGAAACATTGAAATCGCACCCATAGATCTCGTTCGTCCAGAGTTACATTTAAATCTCGTTCAAAATGATCGGGTTTGTCTTTTCCAATGGAAATTTCAGATTCAACAGCTGAGAGGATATGCTGGGCCATGAGTAAAAGCCTGAAATAAACATCTTGATTACAACATGGCAAAAACTCATTTGCGAATATCACAGTAGTGTGAGATCTATAGGGTTCAAACTCTGGAACAGATTTAATTTATTAGGTACCTATTCAATTATGAAGTTAATTTACAATTCAAGTATGAAGAAAAATGTATATAATCACTCTTGTACAGTGATAGAGCTTTTTTATTGTCGATCGTAAAGTTGTAATTTTTCGAATTTTGTTGCTTGGTAATACGACGAAAAAAAAAATGACTCTTAAAAAATTACGAGTCCGCAAGACGAGTCAACTTTTTCTGACAGTTTTTTGAGTCGTACTGTCTTTGAGCAACAAAATTTGCATTTACAAAAATGCAGCTTTACTAGATCGACAAAAAGCACGCGTGTATAATTCAGCAACAATTTATTTAGCAAAATTGATGTTGTAGTGTTAATGGTGTTCTGCGGCACACTACTTTTGATTTTTTCTTCAATTTTGCATTTAGAAGATTTCCCGAACCAAGCGATTTATTCTGACGTTTGTCTGGCGTAAAAACTGGCGTTTTTATTTAGGGAAAAGCTACTAAGATGTAAAAGGTAGTATAGATTAGTCGCTGATGAAGTTAGGGTAAACTTTTCTCGCTGTCAAAGTGATAAAAATACAGTGCCATGTGTGAGTAATTGAGTATTCACATGCGAATTAAATTATTGCTTTTGATAATATATTATATAATACTTGTATAGTATTCTTTAGAGAAGTCGAATATAAATCTAAATCGGATTGTCGCATGCAGCCAATATATTTATGACGTCATCGCTTCATAGCGCGCCAAATTGTTTTTCTTTTTATGTATGTGGCAAATATTTATTTAAAAACTAATTGCGATAAGTATTTTATATACCTATTCATGATTTACAACAGTCTCTGATAATATTTATTTTACTTTGGGTTCATCAAAATTTGAATGCAATCAAATAAATTTCAATATATATACATATATAGTTATTTAACGAAGTGCTAATAATTAATAATTCACTGATTAAAAGTAATAATTATTTTCACACACTGCATAGAAGGTTGAATTTCTGTGTAACTATGTAGTTATCAAACAAAGTATATGTATGGAGTAGAAATTACATTTTGCTCACGAATTTCTATATTTTTAAATTTAGAAAGCAAATACACACTTATTTAAAGTTTGTGCTTTGATGGAGGAGAAGGATAATAAATAAAAGTGTCCAATATGAATTCTGACGACAAGGCATAACAAATATTATTGAATAAATGAACAAAGTCTAGATATATATATATATATAAATTATGTATATCCTGGTATTTACAAATAGTACATAAGAATAATGAACGTTTACTAATGTTATAAGTACACAGAAATAATTCTTTTCTTGTGGTACTGAAAGCAGCTTGTCGATGTATGATTACGAGTAGTGCTACCGTACCTGGTACTCAACTCAAATAGTAATAGTGTCAATATATTGTTACATAGAGATAGATCTACATGAATAATATCTATCGACATTTATTTACCAATTAATATTTTCAGGGTTGAGCATTGACAGTACCGTAGCAATAATATTTCGTTTCAATTGGATCTTTAGGCAAAAATTAAATGAATAGTCAAAAAAATTATATTTTTCAGTTGCAAAAATGCGTTTTACTATGAATCTATTCTAATTTTAGAAAAAAATATGATATGTGTTAAAGGAATGATAGTTTGTTTGTAAAAATACCCTTTCTACGCCGCTGTTTAAAATAAATACAATTAGGTATATGTGTATTATATTAGACTTGATTGAAAGTAGATAAAAGTCATGTTCTTGTAAGCGCAAATAATTTAGGAAAGTTTACACGTTTAAACAAATGTTAGTAGTTTATTTGCTTAAGCGGTTACGTCACAATTATTTTGAATTATTAAAAAGTATGGCGGCTATCTTTGCAAAAATGAAAATTACTGCAATTTCAAGTACAATGTACAACTAAATTCAACTCTAAATTAAATACATTTTGGTTCCATGTATTTACGTACATAATTCCAATTAATGTGCGGTGCTTTGGATTATGTAGTTTAAAGTTTTATTATTAGTGGGTTTTGCTTTTTTATGATGGTTGTCTAAATGTACCTACCTGTTTTATTGATTTAATTGCTTTTGTGTGTTTTTCTTATAATTATAATCATAATTTAGTTCATTAAATATAATTCAATATATGTAATTCAGTTCATTTTTAATTGTCCTTCTTTATAGAAACATGTTTGAAATCATATTTTTTTATTACAGGAATATAGAAATCATATAATTACAAATAGTTTGATAAATATTTATTATTCTATTTTTTTATTCCCTTGCTAGAACCGCAATTTTAAAACAAAATTTTATAACTTCTTCAATTTTCAAAACACAAAATTTAAGCTAAAAATTATCCAATTTGCATTCAACTATAGGCATTTAATGAGCTGAAACCATGTTTTATAGTTTAATCTCATCACTTTTGGTTAATATCCAATAATTGTTAAAAATGGGTTTTCAATCATTTATAGATTATATTGAATCAAATTAAATTCAGAACTAAACCGCCACTGCAAAATAATCATGGAAGCTGCTGTAGTGTTTTACCGGACCCTCTCTTGTATTTTAAAAATGTCCATTATTTTTCAAAAGTCTATATCAAAATTCAAAACCGTCCAAATACTTTTTCCAACTTCAGAAAAAGTTGTGTTACTTTGAAGATATATCTGCAGTTGAACTTGAATGCATTTTAGTGCAAAAAATCCTTATTACCTGTTTACTAATTAAAAACAACAATAAATCACACACTTATTTGAACAATTGTTTTTCACAAATTTACAAGAAATTAAAGCCATTAATTAATAGCATATTTGAAATGCCAATCATACACTAGATGCTTATTTGATAAACACACAGGTGACTATTTTGTAAATTAAACGTTTATTATATATTATTTGTTATTATTTCACACCAGACCGATAAATACTTCTTATATCTTTACAGATCTTCGCATATTATCATGGCATAACTAAAAACCTCTCCTTTGATGGCTTACCAACAAGGTACTCTACTTTAGTTAACCACTCCTACCGCACGTACTGATTGGTTCAGTATTCAGGCAAGTCAACTACTTAAGTGACGACGGACATTGCTATTTCAACAAGCCTCCTTCATTTTAAAATAATAAGTAAGTTTTTTTTTTATTTACTTTTAAATTAAAACTGAAAAAAATACTGACGTGATTTTAGATTTGTAAAATTTTTGGTTCTCTGATGCCGCTCAAAATTTTTTTGTAATTTTTTGAAATCATGCGGATGGACGGATGATATACTGCAGCATCTAACCGGTTTTGACAAAAAGAGTTTTATGTAATGTGAAAAGTACACATATATGTGGACGGGTAAATAAAATATAAAGTAGAGGCAATTGCATGGTCAGCCTAGACGTATACCAAACCAAAGTGATAATTAGTACGATACACATTTTCAAACTCAACTAACCATAACTGCTGCCGTGAATATTAAAAACATTGGCTACAAAGATATAATCCTACATAATATTATGTTTTTGGTTTACAAACATTTTTTACATTCATATTTTCCTTCTACCTTTATGTTTCGAAGCAAAAAAATTAGCGCAAATATTACCAACTTAGTAAAAAATATAGAAATCTTTATTTTAATAATTTTGAAAAAGTAAATTATAACAGCGACAAATCTAATGTTTTGATTAAAAAAAATACTTAATCAATTATAATTTAATATAAAAGTTATAAATTTATTTTTATTTTTATTTTTTTAATTATAAATTATAAAATATTATATTTGTATTTTGCATTTATATTTTCACGACTTAAAAAAAAATCTACTATGTAAATAAAAAAAATAATATTCAAAAGTTACAACAATTATAATGTATGTACCTAAGAGCGCAACTAATATGTAGATTTTTTATTTACAAATTCAAAATCACAATAATATTATTATTACAATTTTGGGAAAAACAGTAATTTTTAAGTGCTTTCAATTTATTAATTTATTTACCGCATTATAGAATGGTTTTTTTTAAATAAAAATTACAGTTATTGCCATTATTTTCGGTATACACTATTAGACCGATTGTTTATTTAAATAATGCAGCAAACGAATACTAAAAATATTTGGATGCTTTTAGGTAAGTGTAGGTATAATTAATTTAGTCAATTAGTCAATAATTTATTTATTTAAAAAAATACTTTACAAAATTTATAAAAAATTATTTAATTTTTACATACAATTTAATGAAAAACTTACTTTAATGAAAGTAAATGCGAAAAATTAGGGTAGAATAAATAAATGATGAGCGACGGTAATTAACAAATCTTCCGCGGTAATGAAGAAGCAACAAGCAAAGTTATTGATTGATAATTTTAATTTATCTTCTGTATTATAATTATAGTGTTGAAAAATAAATTACATAATATAATATAGTATAGTACATTAATAGTATAATACAAATATAATAATTTTGCTATAAATGTTTTTTGTCTTTAATATTATTAAATACCTACATAATACTAAAAACTTGAACTTTTAGAAAAAAATATTTAACAACAATTTATGCATTGTTTTTTATACAAATTGTTGAATTTGATTTAAAATTAGAATACCTAGAATATAAATAGTAAGTGTTTCTGATTGAAATCATCAATAAATTGTTCAACCAAATAGTATCTTATGCAAATTTGACGAAAAAGAAAAATAACAGCGCTATTTATCTTTTATAATAAAATATTGTAAAGGTAAAACCAATATTTTTTTTTTGTTTCCGGATTATATAATAAAATTAAGACCCCACGCAAATTTAACCCTATCTTACCTTTCTTACCTGGATCCACTTTACTGGAATATGTATATTAATATTGACTAAGCAAAGATAAATAGAACACGAGATAATTTTAAAGGAGAAGAAGATACTAGAATAAACAATTAATTTGAAATGTTTATGTTTATGGTAAATGCAAGACGGATATTTTTTGATCCATTCATTAAATTTTAATTCATCATTGCGAGTGAAAACATGGAAAAAAAAGATCAAAAGGCACCGCTTCTTTAGGTATTCAACGTGTAATAAAGACATTAAAACAAGTGCTTCTGATACCTGTACCCCTTTACAACAATTTTAGATTCCAATAAACGCCCATGCCGACCATTTATAATGCTAAATTTAATGTCATTAATGCTGTGGTTATATTGTTCGATGCATGTTCTTATATTTTTATTTTCTTTTAAACGAGTGTACATACAAAAAATGCGCAACCAAATTCTGTTTATTTCTCGAGGTTTTTTAAACTATGTATAAAAATTTAGATACAAATTATTTAATATAATTATTTATTTGAATATTTTTTAAAGAGAAAATAAATATTGTGCGTTATATAAGGAATAAAGACCGCTACGTATTGAGCAAAAAAAAAGCAAGCGGACACAAAATTCAATTTTTTTCAAAACCCTTTTAAGATACAATATGTTGCCGATATCATTAAAAAAATGTAATACACAACAGTTTAAAAGATGCGTTATTGATTTTGATTATTTGTAACATTTATTTATTTATTTGATTGTAAGATTTAGAGTTTATAATTTTGTTATTTATTTAAAATTACATATTATGTTTATTTTGTTATACTTTTTCTGTTATTTTTGCATAGCAATTTGCTAAATAAACGTTACTTTATTATTATATGATTGTGTGTAATAAAAACGCACTCAAAAAATGTTTGATTTTTGTCTATAATCTAGAATTAGGTATATATTTCCATTTATTTTACTAATAGCATAGACTTCTTTTTAGTCTATGCTAATAGGTATATTTTATCTAAATAAATGTGATTGGTTCATTCTTCATCATAAAGAGAAGTTTGAATATTTTGATTTTTAAAATGATGAATTCATAAATAATTCGGTTTCTCAGTAGGTACTCAATTGAAAAATAATAATAATAATTTGGATAAAGTGAATGCATGTTGAATAAAATTAAAAAAATATATATTTCATACATAAAAAGTCTTGATCTATTTTGATATCAATCTCATTTTCTTTTTTAATTTCTACCAATTCAAATGGATCTTCTGCAGGCGTTGGTGAAGATCCACCCGACGGTGCATTAAATTTGTGAGAAACACCACCAATTTCGTAGTTTATTGGTTGATCGTATTTACCCATTGCAGCTTTCCACAGGGTATTGCAAATAATGATTTCCACATTGTTTTGGGTTCATTAAGACTCCTCATTTTACATGCCACATACTCGGCAAATATTGCAAATTTGTCTCTATCCTGAGTTTTTGGCGGGTTCGCAATCTCTGCAGTTGTTTTAGTATAAGATTCGCATTCAGTCGTGTCACCTATTCTGTTCGGGCCTGTGGGTTCTCAGCTGATTCCGCCTGAATCAAATCATTTGAAAGCCATGTAAAGATTTTACCAGTAGCGTAGAATCTCTTTCAAGCAGCGGCGACACGCTAATACAAAAATAAAAGATTATATTCATTCGACGGCACTGAACGACAATAAGACGAAAGACTTACGTGCATGTAACTTCTTTGTCATTCACATTGATTGTATTCATAAAATCTGTGAAGTCATGTCGCAGCGCTGACTGATATACGTTTCTGTTAATGCTAGATTACTAGCATACACCTGTAATGCGTTGGCACAGTGTAGCGATAGAAAAGTACGTATAGCGCATTTGATACAATAGGTCAGACCATAGTCGACTTTACAGCAACAGTTCCATATTTTCAGCTTCCTGATATTTTGCTTGGATGATCTTTTGTTCACATTGATTCTTACAATTATTGAGAGCAGTGTTCAATTTTTTTTTATTACGGGAACAATTTACTAAAGGTAAATTTACTAAAGATCGCTTTCTCTGCAGCATTTTGGGTACAATACTCGATTTCAGCGGCACTTTCGGGTATTTCTTCCATATTTTTGTTCTCAGCTTGACCTTCACTAGAATCGGATGAATCCTGCAATAAAATACAAATGGTGTAAATTTTTCATTTCAAAAATAAGGTATTGTTTGGCTATTTTAATCGACTTTGATTAGAAATAATTTTCACACAATTTAAAACCTACTAACCAATGAGTATATCAATTATCCTGCAGATGGTGCTAGCATTAAATACATATCGTTGGTAATTTATAAAACTCCCACCAGGTGACGTTTGAACGGCAATGACTTTGTCCACGCTGATTCGTCATTATCAGATCTAGATGTAAACTAGAGGTTGGAATTGTCTCTCACAGAGGGAGTTTCGTTATTTTTATTCTTTTATTTCCTTGGTGTTACATAATTAGCCCGATTTGTGCTACTAACCAAGGCTATAACCACCAGTGGATGAAAGAATTTTATAATTTACCTTTCGAATTTTATTTACGATAAGTTTGATTCTGATTTTCTCCGTTGACGTTCGCATACCACGAGTATTAACCATCTCTTTCTTTTTTCCCTTCCTTTAAGAAAGAGCATACATTTATAGGCAAACCATTTATAAATAAATTGTTCACCAGGTGTCGCTTCTGATTTAATAAATTTTGAGTATTTATATCTTTCTCTATAGAACTGCCCTGTTAAATTTTTCATTTTTTGTTTGAGTTCTTTAACGTCTGCACCAACCGTGATGGATATATTTCTGTTAAAAAACATGAAACTGCGACTTTGGTATCTTTCACATTTATCGATTGGCATTATCCGAGCCGAATAGAACCGATATTTTAATTTTAAAAAAGAATTTCTTGAAAGTTCGATTTTTTTGAAAAATAAAATTATTTTCTATAAGTAAATTAAAAAAGTCCTAATCAATCAATAAAATGTTTATTAAGAAAACAAAGAGCTATGCTTATACAGTACATAAGAAGAATATCAGTATGCTTAGATAAATAAATAATGCTATAAAATGTTACATATCATTAAAGACACTATAAATAATAATCATGACAAACTTTCAATTTCAATACACAATATACATAAGTATTTCGAAAAGCTGCAAATATATTTGAATAGATAGTCGTATATAAATTAATTAGAATAAAATACTTAACTGAAATTATAAAATATTTATTACATTTAAGAATCTTTTTTACTAGCCCAGAAGGGGTCCAAGCTATTTAGTGGATCAGCGATGATTTCATTCACTTCCACTTTGATTTCTTCTTGTTTTGTTAAACTCACCTCATTTAACTTTTTCTTCAACTTTTCTATAAATAAATGAGATAATTAGACATTTAAAAATTAAAATTTGGATTTACATTATTTTTGAATAGTATATTGAAATAAAAAATTATGAACCTAAAATTTACAAACTTTCCGAAAAGAAAAAAACGTTTCAAAATCTTTCAATTTTTTTTTCATTTCAACTCAATTAAATAAATTTCTTTAAACTTGTGGCTTCAATTTACCTTGATTAATAATCTGCTTCATATAACACAGGAAAGCTTCATAAGCAAACTTCAAATGTTCCCGGTCTCTTAAAATATTTTTCCTGCAATTTGTCAACTTTGTCGTTAAAGCAGCCAAGTCCGGTAAACATGATGCGTTATTAGTGACGTCAAAAATAGCAGTAGTTAACAAACAAAGTAATCCACTGCGACCAATACCAGATGAACAATGCACAACTACTGGATGAGTCAAACATTTCTGTTGCTGTTGCAGTGAAAACAATTCGGTGGAAAATGAGGTAAATGCTTCTGCATTCGTTGGGAACAAACTAAAATTATAATTGTTTAATTGTTGTTTAATTGTAAATGATGTTGCTTGAAATACCTTCCAGGCCAAGACGTGAACTGTAAATGCAGTACTACCCAAGATTCGCGTTTTTCCGGTATCGTAATATTTATCAGTCTTTCAATCCAGTTATTTTTTACTATCACACTTTGCAAAGATATCACCATATTCGACACATTTAAATTTTCTCCTTTTTCTTTAGGCCAATAAATTTCATCTCCCATCTAAAATGTAAGCAATAATTAATCAATAAGTATTAAAAATTCACAAAGGAAATGTTTGTACTTCATTCTCATTCAGTAAACAAAATATTAGCTCCACTTGTTGCTCCTTCACCATTGTCCAAAAATCGCCAAAAGTCGAAGAAATAGGCTGTTGTGTAACAATAAACACTGGAGCATACGGCGAAATATCCTAATATTACATAATAAATAAAATCAATGACGTAAAACAACTAAATCTGATAAAATACCTTAATGTATGACGCATTAATATAATCATCATTAGACGAGCTTAACACCACTCTCGAAAAATCATACGGTAATATGTCAGAAAACTTATTCTTCATCGGATAACAGCGCGCAACTGAAATAATACGTTTCTGTCCATCAAGATCCTGTTTATCCTGAATCTCCTTCCACTTCAAATCCAAATTAGTCGGTCCACTCAACGTCTTGTTGCTCAGAACATCCACATACTTTTCATACTTTTCCACTTCCTGGTTGAACAATTTCTTCACCTCGCTATTATTTAATACTTTACTAGGCACAATTTTCGGAGTAACTTTATCTACCACCTCTTCTTTAATTTCCTTCGCAACAGTTGGCTCGACATGCACTGGCTCTAATGGTTTAAGCGAAGTGGAGGCTTCCGGTATCAAAGCTGGTTGATTAATTGTAAAATCAAGTCCTGTCAACAGATCGATATTCGATTCTTTTGGTGTCACAATATTAGTAACCGGCGGTGCTTCCTTGGTCGGTAAAGGATTTTGTACATAGCTATGTTGATTTTGAACCGGTAAACTTGTAGGATCACTGGAATAAGTGCTGCTTGGAGTAATGTAGGCTTGATTTGCGTAATTGTATTGTTGACCGACAGCACCATAATAATTTTGACTGTTCGTAGTTGGAGCAATATTGGCGTAGTTGTACTGTAAGTCAGTACTTGCATAATTATATTGCTGTGCTACGTTGGGTGCAGGTGTACTAGTGTCATAGTTGTTGGACTGTTGACCGATAGATGGTGCATAGTTGGATTCTTGACCGCTAGACGTCGCATAGTTGTAAGTTGGAACACTAGACTTTGCGGAATTGGTATAATCTTGGCCATAATTATAGGATTGGCCATTTGATAGTCCAGCATTAAAATTAACAGTTTGCGATGTACTACTTTGAGGATAGTTATAGTCTTGTCCGCTAGGGTAGTTTTGAGTATTAGCAGCAACACTTCCATAATTATACGATTGATCACTGCTAGTAGCATAATTTGGTTGAACTGTATTGTAAGTATACTGTGGATTAGTAGAAGGCACTCCATAATATCCGCTGCTGTTTTGACCGTAAAAATCGCTACTACTAGACGACATGTAATTCAAGTTCGTAGCATTTGAACTGGAGGTGTTTGCAAGCGGCGATGAGTAAGTTGAATTATTTTGCGTGCTAATAACCGGATGATGAACGCTGGTTGCATACTCAGACGAATGGTATCCAGCTGTAGCACCACTTGTATATCCGGTATTCGCGGATTTGCTTTCCTGGTACTGCGGACTATAGCCAGGCGGATAATAATTATTATCTAGTCCAGAATATCCGGGAACATTATAGGTAAATCCTTGTTGATAATAAGCACCTTAAAAAAGTATAAAATTCTATTTTCTTTTAAGAAATGATGACAAAATATAGTAATTTAAAACTATTGAGAATAGTAAACTATTTAAAAAAAAAAATAATTAAATATTTAATTTAATGTTGTTAACAATCAGTTTACGGTAGAATCCCAGATATTTTTTTTTAGTTATTACTTTTTTAAATAAAAACAAAATAAAACAATTACCTTGATTTGCAGCATAACCAGCAGCAGCAACTTTCGAGGTGTTATCATAGTGGTTGTAGCCAGTATTAACATTTGGCGTGTGACTCGAAATCGGTTGGTATGAATTCGTAGTCGTTGTAAAAGCCGCTTTATTATCGCTCGTTTCGGCATTATTGGTGCTTGTAGCAGCATAATAATGACTTGGATCGCTTTTTCCAGAATATAAAGCATTCATCCGATTCACCAAATCATGCTCGGCATTTTTATCCGCATAATTCTGAATTGGGTAATTATAGCCGGAATAATATTGATTGTTATAGATTTCCTGGGGTTTTGAAGGTAAACTCACAGGATCGTTTACTTCGGAACCGACCGGCGCTGGTCGAATAGCAGGCGGCCACGATGCTTGAGGAACGTCTTGTGTGTAAGTCAAGTTGGAGTACACATTGGTTGAAACTGGTGTCACTACTCCTTTTTTGCGAGAATCCAAATAGTCCTTCAGCTTAGGCGTTGTGCTGGCAGATGGCGCTGCCGCATGATAGATTTCGGTGGGTTTGGCTATTATGTCGTTCTTTGACAGCATTTGTTCGCGTTCTTCTTGTTGAACTTTACAAGCACTTTTAATTCGTTGAAATAATTTCGTTACGTTTGTTTCCAGTTTTGTGTAGAATTCGATGCCTTTATTAGCTTTCGCTAATAAATCGTCATAGGAATCGTATGACGCGATTAATGCCGAAATTGTGGTCGAGCGCTTTTGGATGACGTCTTGAACGTAGCGGCGCGTATTTAAAGAATTCGCATATGCATCCACAAGAGCTTTCTTAATGTTTTCCTGGGCCGTTGCGTTTTGCTCGATTAAACTCGCCTGCAAAGAAATGTTATTTGCATTTATTTTATTGTACAATTTTTTATTGATTATCGTACGAGCTGATGATGTTTCTTCAATTCCTGCTCAAATAAATCGTCCAAAGATTGCTCGGGTGGTTTGGTAACTAAAACACTTGTGATGTCATCCTTATGGACCCCTTCCCGAAATTGTGCCCAAAGCATGGCTCTTTGCGTTCGCATTTCTTCCACTTTACTTATGAGAATTTCAAGCTCCTTCAATGCGGCCTCGTCGATATTTTCTAAAATAGCAGCCATATTAAAACAACTAATATATTCAGTTGGTAAATTAAACTAACGATTTGGCAATTCAACTGACGGTAGTTGCTGATGTAATTGTCTCAATGGTGTGCCCAATATTTTCAAATTTGCAACATGCGTCATCATGGCTCTATGCAAAGTTTGATTCGAATCATTCGCTTTGCCATGAGCCTCGCGATATTTTGCAGCTTCTCTTGTCAAGTCAGTGGCAATCATACTGGGCGGTCGTTTGCCCATCAGTACTTGGTATTGTTTCTCACTTTCATCCTCTTCCTAAAAATTACCATTTAAAATTATAGGAGTCCCAAATTAATTATAATTTAAAACACACACACCTTTAGCAAACTATCAATTTCGTTCAGCATCGATTCCACTTCGTGGTAAATATTCGACAGTTTGCCCATTATGTCAATTAAATCCTGAGTTGCATTGGGTCTTGCTGACAGAGCAGCAGCACGATCTACTAATTCCTGTGGGATGCCTGTAGCTGATCGCATCTGAAAAAAAAAATCGATACGCATATTTCAATTTCAACTATGTAGTTCAAAATTTTTACAAGGGGTAAATTTAGTCGCAGCCTTTTGAAACTTTAGGAATTCGTTATTAATCCTCGAAAATTGCAAGAAAGCTTCAAAAATTATCAAGAAATTCTTTAGAATCTCCAAACATTTTTAAAATTTATTTGGAATTTTTTCCATTTTTTTTAGAATTTTTTCAATAATTTTCAGAATTTGTTCATCTCATCTAAATCGAAGAGTGTCACTCAAACTTTGTCTTATACGCGAAACGTAAATATAATTCTAGTAGTTACCTTAGTCAACAAATCCAGCTGCATAGATGACATAAATTCAGCAACCGCTTGATCCTTACTCTCTACCAAGCCACCCAATTGCCTCAACATCTGCGCCTTTTTCTCACTATACAACGAACTGCTCTCATGCGCTTCCATTGGCACGAGCCGTGCAAAAATATCATTTCCCGAAACCTCCACATCATTCACACTAAATGGTATCCCTTTCACAAGCGCCGCCCCTTTCACCTCCTGCAAGACCGTCGTATCCGGCACCTCTTCGTGATAAATAAACTCGTTCTCATTTTTCGCCGCTTTCCGTTTACCTTCAACCACATCCGAGGTAAACGCAAGCGCCTCGCTTATTTCCACTGTTTTTATCTGCGAGGCTAATTTACGAGCTTCCTCTAAAAGCTCACAGGCCGCTTGATAAAAAGCCACGCGCTCGCCCATCTTCTGCTGTTCTTCCGCTTGCTGTCCATGAAACAGCAGCGAAATGCATTTGTTATAAGACACCTTAAATTGCAAATGCTTTGTCCAATCCTTTGTCGTTTTAGTGCCAGTTATCTCTTGGAACGAATTTTCACCTGTGCTAGTTTCGATCACCAACAACGATTTTCGATAGTAGTCATAGACTTGCACTGCGACTTTAGCGATGATGGTCGCTTTGCGGTTATCGAGCATGCTCTTCTCCAAAATGCATTCTTGGGCTTGGGCCAAGCACACTTGCTGCATGAAATGTATTATTGGAATGGCTAGGAATTGAGAGGAGTGCATGTAGTCTTCTTTGATGGTTTGGAAAGCCCATGCTGCACATTGGAAATGTGTGCAGGCCATTTTCATGCCATCGGGTGAAGTGCGGCTTTCGTAAGCGCCAAGCTGCGAATGTAAGGCACCAATGTTGTACAGAATAAAAATAAGCTCGAGTCGTATATCGCGGTTGCTGTAAGTTAAGTTTGTATAAGGATCTTTCCTGCAAAATAAACTCAAGTCGGTTAATTCAGGTTTTAATGCAGATGTATTAATAATTTACCAGGAAAAACTAACAGCAGCCAATTGGGATTCTTCCATAGGAAATCTGGATTTCAAGAAATGAAGTTGGCAATAATACTTTTTTAATGTTTGGCAGCCGACCACGTCGACTGTTGGACGAACTGCGGTTTCACGTAAACCTTCCAGGTTGTAAATTTCAGTGGCGTATGATTCGGGATCTTCATTGTAGAATGTTGCAATGTACTGAAATGTAGATAAGAAAATATATGTATTTTAAATATTTATGTTCAAAATTAAGTATTAAGTCTAATATCAGAATCCAAAAACAATTATTTTCTAAATTTATGTAGATAGTCCATTCTCAAATAGTAGTTGGAAATATATGTTAGATATAAAACTCAAAGATAAAAAACTTTTATTTTATTCATTTATTGTTTGTCAAAATTGTCAATCAACTATATTTTATAATTTAACTTATATATTCTTTTGGTATTTATTAATCTTATTTAATCTATTGTTAGTTAATTTATTGATGTTATAGGCATTGACAATGACTGTTATTATATGGTCGAAACTATAGTCTGCCAAATAAAAACATTATAGTAGAACTTTGAGTTTTATATCTAACATAATTATTTTCTAATTTCAAACAAATTTTATTTATTCATCTTCAAAATTATGGACGGAGCTTGGCCGCAATCTATATTTACAATCAGTTTATGACAATTTTACATACAATTTATGAGAAAGAAAATAATGCATATCCAAATTAATAAGAAAAACAATTTCTAATTAATTTATAAAATATCCCGAAATCAAAGCAAATTAAAAAATTCGACTCAAAGAAGTACAATAAAACAAATCTAAAAGAAAACATTATTTATTCGTTCCTATAGTTTATGTTAAAACCATATTGGTTAATTATTAGATTCATTTATTTCGATTAATCTTGTTGCAATATAAAATATAATTACAGAAATATTACTACCACAAATAATCAAGCAGTATGTGAACATTTAAGTTTGGAATATTGGGTACAACAGACTTGAAACTACTATAATTGCAAGCATATAAAATACCACTTGTTGCGTCTATTTTGAATCCGATCATCTTTTTCGAAACATCATTGCAAATAGTGTGGTTTCCAGATTGATCAAACTTAGGTTTATTAACCCCGATAATAACGACAGCTGCATTTGTTAGCGGGTCGAAAATTAATTTCCAAAATAATAATGGTATTGGTATTTTTTTGATCTTAGAATTGACGTCGTAGTGCAAATACAATTTGGTCGGATTTTTAGTTTGGTTATGAAGTGCCGATAAAACTCCGTACGTTCCAGTGGCAATTAATAAATCTGTTCCAGTACCTCTAACACCAGCTAACTTTCTCACTCTGATTTCCAGAGCCTTCCAATTACCATTATTTAGATAATCCCATTGGGGTGCAGCATTCACATAATACATTGTAGCCCCTTGTTCGGCTGCATAAACAAAATCAGTTTTTGGAGTTAGATGTCCTTTTATGAAATAATCTCTTGATCTTGTATTAATGTACTGTGTCGAATAACGTGGTAGACCGAGCATTGAATTAATTGTTTGTTGTTGGTTAATTGATTGATATAACCAATTTAGATCTAAAGTGCCGTAAAATATATTCTTATCCCAAACTAGTCGTTGAATGTTAGGTGGTGCAGATTCAATATGCTTGGTTAAATAATGTAAGGTGTATGCAGTATGAAAATCACTTTTATCAAACCAAATTTCAATAATTTGATTGAAATGAGATGAATTTACTGGAAATCCAACTTCAATCAATTTAAGCTTATCTGGTATTTGATTTGCATATTTTATAATCGATCTTATTGGACCGTTGCATTTGATTTTTGAAAATGTAGTTTTCTGATTATTCCATCGAAATATTGGATCGGATATGCATTGAGCTTGCGAGTCCAAAATTTTTGAACCAGCGCATGATAATGTTATCAATTGCCCATGCGTCAATAATATTTCGTCACTACCAAATTGCGGATAAATTTTTTCTAATGTTGTAGGATTTAATATGAATGGTTGGTCTGTGTCGAGGGCTTTTAGATTTATTTTGCATACTAATAAAACATATTATTAATTACTAATAATATTGTATTATGTGAAACCAAGTACATACCTGATTGACTTAACATTAAACTCCATAAGTTTAAATAAGTGTTTGCGAAGAAATGCATTATGAAACAATGCTATGATATACATTATTCTTATGACTTTTATAGCAATATTTAATCTCGGTTTATGTAAACTCGCAAATTTGATGAACAAGTAAATCGCCTTTTATTTATTATACCAGTTATTTAAATAGAAGAGATTTACAACAAGCTTTCTTAGGTATGAGGTACAATAAATTTAATTATTAATTATAATATTGTGGGTATAAAACAAAATAAAACGGAAAATACCTATTCTATTTATCCTCTACCCGCAATATTTTAATTAATAACTTGATCGGATCAAGCGGAACTTCATAATATGATTAATATGGAGAATCTTAAGAATGAACGAGGTGGCGGTACAAAGATCTGCCTTTGCATAGTTCCTAGCATACCACCAAAGTGCAACTGTTCTAATATTCAAGTTGGCGCATTCAAAATATGCTTCCAAAAACTTGCAGAAGATTCCACTAGGAGGCTACGCTTCTTTTATAGAGCCGAATAGTGTAATCTCCATGTGACACTACCATAGAGTAGAGCAATATTCAAGATGGTTACGAACAAATGCTGTGTAAAAAAAATGTATCTATTTTACGTCTTAAATGAAGCTATAACAGCACCAAAATTAGTGTCGAAATAGAAAAAGGAGTGCTTTAACAGCCGTAAAGTTATTTATTTTTGTAATGTTAGTAGTGAGTATTCAATTATTCAATCTGCCAAAAAACTAAAGGTATTTTCTTTAAAACAGAACTTTAAAATTAAAGTTTAAAACGCTCCAGTTCGGGTCACGCAACTTGAGCTCGTGCAATACAGTTGGTCTTGTGAAACAAGTTCTTTAATATACTATTATATTAAATGGAATGTTACATTCTACGTTGTTTTGTATGTGTTCGAGATAACACTGAGTAGACAAATGTTTATGTTGCGATCTTAAGCTAATAAACAAATCGTGATCTATGACAAATGGCTATACTTAGATCTTCCTAGAGCTTCTATTTTTTTGACAAATTATCTCTCTAAATTCTTTTAAGTACCATGTCGGGAACATTGAAATGGTAATTACACAAATAGGAACCAAAAGATCAATAGCCTTTTATATGTACTACTTTTAACTGCAATAAGAAGTATGTTTGGTTGCATTAATTATTTTTAGTGTTATAAACATGAAACAAAATTCTGAGTTGCGATGAATTAGAAGCAATTCAGCTACATTTGGTATTGCGACCAATCCAAAGTTTTGAATCGAGTTTACACTATTAATACTTAACATTACTATGCAACTAAACATATACTCGGTACCACTTATTTTCTAATATTTTATATGACATCTGTAACTTTTAATTAAAATGGTGTCATCTTTAATTGCAATAGAAAATCGAGTCAAAAATGTATTAAATTCGTCGTCGGAATATTTTACATATTATTGTTACACATTTCAGCTTTTTCATCGAAAAATGTGTTCATTCGGTTAAATAGGCGAAAGATGTCAAATACGTCAAATAATGCCGAACTCAACCGAAGTCGAAATTTTGCTGAATAATATGCGAATAGTATTCGACTACTCCCTGAATTGATAATTCGATATAACACCTAAAAATGTCACACCTGACGTACCTACCATTACCATAATTAAATTAAGAGTACATAGGCGTTGGCGTATTTCAAATAGTGTCGCAATAATTCTTTTGTACCTTTTTTAACTGAGGACCAAAAGCAGCATTTTCAATGCTGGTTGCTAAAGCAAACGACAGCATTGGCAATCGTGGAGCAGCCTCCATTATACTAGAACCGATATACACGTTTAGCCAAAGCAAAGTGCACTATGCGGATTGATGATATACTTTAGAATCGAAACTGCGTTATGACGTCCAATACTGAAATCAATACATGCTATTAATCTATAGCTGCTCGTTATTAATCTTAAATCTATTAAAACTTACATGAAAATGAATCATTTTACGAAAATATTTTGATGATATGAAATGTCATGAATGACAGAATAACAAACACAGACAACACCGATGACGTTCATTTAATATTCGCGAATGTAGTACAAAACCGAGTACAAAACCAAGCAAAAATTAAATCGATTTACCAAATAAACTTTCGTGTTATAAATGTATGAAATTCTTTTATTTCAATGAAAAATCAATTATAAACACACCAAATTGTTATTGCAAAGAGTAGTTTAAAGCACGTGACCAAACGTCAATTGTCAAATTGTGATACGTCACACAGCGCTTTCTACTGGTAAAACGAGTGCAACTTCTGAACTGATTATTTATTATTTAATATTCTGTTTCAATTAAATATTGAAATATAGATGCTAAGTTAAAAGTCTTACAAGTTAAACCACAATATTTAAAAACGCATTTTGTATAGTAATAATTTGGTAATAATATTAAAAAGTTATGTTGTGCCATCTAGTGGCAATGATAAGAATGAACAATAATGCGTGCGGGGATTGCATTTCTCCAAAGGTTCGTTGGCATGCTAAAGATTGCACAGTGGGGAACGTTGCGCACTCTTCCGCAATGAGCAAAAAAGTCGCAGCAGCACAGAGCAAGCAAGCAGCCGACAAGGTAAAATTTGACATGCGCCGATTGAGGTGCAAGAGACCGACAGGACAGCCAGAGTGTATAAACTACACAACTAAAATTGATTGTTTTAACCCAACAGAGAAATGCATCCAAAAACACTGTCATGTTTTTTAAACTTCAATTAATAGATTAATTAGATTAACCATAATAAATGTTGTGATACTTGTGATATGTTAGATTAAATAATAGTTTCGCGAATAATTCGCGACATATTAACCATTCCATAATAAAATATATTACCGCTGTACCTGATCAAATTATATATCTGCTGTGTGAATTACGAATTACTATATTGAATGGAGGGCGAATAATTTGGAGCGAGTTGGGAACTTTTTGGCTGCATTCAAGGTGAGCTGACACTTTTATTCAATATTCTGCAATCTGCAATTTTTTTTAAATCTTTCATAAACATTTGGTGTGACATTCATGTCAAAGAAAAAAAGTCCATAGGTTATAAATTATTGCAAAATTTTTGCAATTCAGCAAACATGTAAATAATTGTCTAGTTATAGTTAAAGCAGCTAGACGCTGAAAGGGTTGCATAATAGATATTTTTGTAGAGCACAGCAGAAAGTGCTTTTATTCGGACAGCATAGAAGCCTGGCGCATATGCATGCGTACCTAACTATTGATTGACTCATTGACTGCCGTGTAATAGCGAAGAGCAAATAGCTAATCAACTAAAAACCCTCCCCATACCCCTTTTGCACAGGTATATGTATATTATAATACACCACATCTTCTCTCGCATGAACTGCTACATTACCCTCCACACACACAAAGACCCTGGCTGGGTTCTAGAATCTAGATAATATGAAAACTAAACTACGTTATATGTGTATTAATAATCATTTGCAGTCGACTAAAAACTAATTTACTACTTCGTTATTAATAATAAGTGGACCTGTAATTGGTAAACTTTTAATGGAACTTGTGGGCCTTCTAATCTAATTAGTTGCAATAAAGATATTGTAATATTGGCAACTCGATTGGCAAATTTAATTTCATTAAATTTCGGGGATTTTCGAACGAGTTTCAAGAATTGTCGAGGATTGCCGAAAAAAGTTCGAGGAATTCTAAAAGAATTCCAAGGAATATTAAAGGGTTCCGATAACTTGCAAGGAAATTCCTACACGGAATTTCGAATAAATTAAATATTGAGATTAATATCGTTCGTAAAATAATATTTTTTGGAATTACTTGAGATATTTCCAGTAACCTCTTAAGAAAAATAACTTTTAGTAATATGTAATGAGTACCCCTTAAAAGGGTGCCGCCGTTTTTAGACAAACTAGGCAACCCATTAAACAGTCATTCAATAATCATACAATTGAAAATTTTATCGAAATGAAAGACAAGGAATTTTTTTTGGAATTTTTTCTTGTTACGTTTAGAGTTTAGTCAATTAATTTGATAAAACAAACACGAAACGAATCTAAGTTTCCATATTCTCATTATTAATAAAAAAAAAATTGTTTGATAAATAGATCTACTTTGCTAATAAACTATTTTTTTGGCTAACAACATAACACTTCAATAAATATTTGATAAAGTAATTTTTGTGATTTTTTTATGATTGATTTTCTCGAATTAACAGTTACCCTTAAAATGACAAGTTTTACTATCGTGAAGTATTTAATACAGCTCATATTTTATGTGAAACCGTTTTTCCACTAAATATAACTTTTTTATTAAGGACAATAAAAATATTCATTGATACAGCGAGAAATAAAAAAAAAACGAGCAAAAAAGCCTCGAAAAAAGCTAAATCTACGACCAAGTGTATTTTGGTTATATTTTTTAAACTGAATCTATTAATGAAATATTGATTAAAAAATTATTACATTTTACAAATTACGTAATTACGAGTACATTGATGGGTACTAATAAATCCGAGAATAAATTAAAACTATTTGTATAGGTACTTTCCTAGATTCCTACTTCTTCTTTCTAAAAGTACTTTTATGTATTAATTATTAGTTTTAAATTCGAAATTATATACAATTAACAAAATAGGCTGTCTCTATAGCGAATTGATATTATAAACATATTACCAATTGACAAAACGAATTACGAATTAATTTCATATTATTTTTATTCTCATTTATATTACATATTTAATAGATAATTAAAGAAGTATAATTTTCAAGAGTGTTTGAGAAGTAGTGAAAGTACCCTCTTGAGAAGTCAAAATTAGGAGTGAAAATTATTTGGGTAGTTTCTGGAAAAATCTGGGTAGTCTCTTGGGGAATCCATGTATCTTTGAGTGGTCTAATAAGTTTACGGAGTAATTTGCAAGAAATCTTGATATTCGGATATAGTACATTGTAGCTACATTGGTCACTAATTTTTTGGATTGTCTTTCTTTTATTAATCGACATTTTATAATAATTTTGATAGTATGAATTGAGGTAGTATGGAATTAGTATATATCATCTGCAGAATTTCGAGCAGAATTAAAAAAAAGTAAGCTAAAAATGAAATTCTCTCTAGAAGTATATCTTTTAGATTTCGTCGTCTTTTAGTATCCTTAGCACGGTATACTATAAATTTATCACAAGAGCAAGATTAATACTAAGACACTGTATAAATCGAGTATTAGACAGATTAGTCTACATAAACATCTATATAAACGTGGTATGTAAACATGGATTGATTGTCATTTACACAGGTTTCAACTCCATTTTGGTTCATCTTTGACTAATATTTGAACGATAGTTGAATATTTAATAGAGCCCTGTTACATGTATGTACAATAAAATGAATATCGAGATCTTAATAACTACTAAATAATTAAGCTAATTATCTATTATTAAACTAAATTTAACAATACAACTACTAAATAAAATTGGTAATTATTCTAAAATTAGCCTTGAAAATGTAAATTTTTGATCAGCAGTAATAAATTACAAATAAAATGTAACAACGTCGAAGGTTCATAACGGTCGCTGCTGACCGCTTCAATGCAATCAATAAAAGCTTTCCTAATTAATTACAGCTTGTATGATTTTCTCGAACGAGATTCGATATTTAGTAAGACGAAACAAATGTTTTAGAACATAAAATTTAGTTTTATGCGAAGTTCTACGTATCAAATCCAATTTTTATATCTTCGACGATTACGAATGAGATCTATTCTTACTATAAGTGCACTCTATTTCTTTAGCTAGCAGAATCTTCTTAGCTTAACAATATTGATATAACCATGACAACCATGAAGAATTCTACGATCGTATTGGCTGTTGCCCCGAAATTCTGGAAAGGTTGCTAAGCGATACCCAGAATGCTTTTGGCTGAAAAATGCAACGTTCACATATAATTTGTCGAAACTAATTTATTTATGTTCAATCGAAATATTGATTGCGATAAAAAAAAATAAAAATGTATTTCTTAATTAAATAAAATTATCTTTAGCAAATTGGCTTTAACATATTAATTAATTAATTAAATAATTATATAACAAGGTAAAAGAAAAAGTAGACATTGAAGTGAAATTTAAGAATGTGCGTCATGTTGCACCTACATAGGTACATTAAAAATTCAAATGCAAATTGGAAAGAGCGAAAAAGTCTTACAAAATAATAAATATGGACAAAGTATTTGTGATAGGTGATAGTGGTTCATTCTACAGTTATTTGATGATTCCCATGGAACATGGAATGAGTACATAATCAAGTCTGTTGTAGCGTAATAAAAAGAAAGTAATAAACAGTTAGAAATTGCATTATATGCAATTAATGTTTTTACTTGTGCTGCTCGGAATTTTATTTCTCTCGGCTCTTAATACCGTTGAATCATTTATTGTGCATCTAGTCTAGCATGTCATAATAGAAGGAGCGAATGAAAAGAAAAAGAAAAAAGGAAGCAGAGGCTTATTCGGAAAGAAAAAACGGTAAAAATTCAGCGTTACGCATTGTGCGTTTCTTTGTTCTCAGTTCGCCTAGGAGGATTTTGTATGCACAAGTTGTATTCGTTTATAGATCTTGCGTTTCTATATATATATATGCATATTACGACCTGATTTTCGCCAGCACTAGGCTATAGCATAGCAGTGAGTATTTGTGCAAAGTTAGCATTGCCGCTTTCCAGAGAAATTGAATATATATGTGTGGGGAGAATGAAAGAGAAAGTGAAGGCTTTATACATATAGCGATCGACCCTGAGAGTGCGGCACGCAGTGCGGTGGTGGCGGCGGCGGTGGCGTTGTCAGGGACATTGTAGAGGTTGCGGGGGTGCAAAGGAAAGGAGGACGCAGGCTGCAAAGCAGAGTGCAAGTTGTCTGCGCGACGACTCGACGCCGCCGCCCGCTCCCTGCCGTCCCCGACGCGTCGTCTGCCTACGCTTGCCAAGGGCCAAGGCTGTTTCTCTTACAGGGTGATCCAAATAATATCTTTTTGCCAATCGAAATGATTGGCAAAAAAATTTACTACATAGACGTGTAACAACATTTTTATTATTCCGGCCACACATGTTCTAATTCGAGTCACTTGAATGTTAGTTTGTAATGTAATTAATCATTAGTCCGACTTAAAAAAAAATGGAAATCGTTTTTATTTAGCAGAAGAACTAAGATTTTTTTAACTTTTTTATGAGAGAAATTACCCAAAGAATTTCTAAACTTTCAAAAGACTACCTAGACCCCAGCAATTCCGACACTTTCAACTTTTCGACTTAGCAATTCCAACACTTTCGGAGAATTTATCAAAAAATTGAATCTAGACAATCTAAAAAAGTTTTTCTAAAAGTTTTTCCCTTCAAATCATACTTCGCGAAATTTTTGAGCTTCTTAAAAATTACAGATATTCCAAACTTCTCTAAAAGTTAGTCTTCCGTTGTACTTCTCGAGACATACGAATGATTCCAAAAAAAAGGCTAACACTATTCAAATTTTTCTTAAACTTTTTTACAGACTACTTAGACATCCCCAACTTTCCCAAAAATTATCCTCAAATTTTACCAATAACTAAAATTCAATTTTTATATGTATTTTAGTGGCTGGCTTGAGTTTTGAGGCTTTGAGGTAGTAACCAAAAGAATTTTTTAAATAAAATTGTAGAGCTGTTTACAATCTAATTAATTTGGAACTACGCTTGATGCTGCTTTATCTTCGAGACGGATAATTTTGATGCTACTACCTATTATTATTGAAACAAACAAAATGAATCGATAGTTGAGTTTCAAAGTGGGGTGATTTTTTCCTCCATCACCCTGTAAACATATACACGGAATATAAGCCCGTCTTACCCCGCTTTAATGTGCCTACAAAACATAAAATAGACCCCTGATAATGTCTGTTAGCTGTGCTGTCACATGTCACCATGGCACCGAGCTACAACATATTTTCGGGCTATATTTTATTTAAACATCAAGAAACGTCCTTCACGTCTTCGTTCGTTCGTTCGTTTTCAGCATGCGTTTGACCCTGGATAAATAAAAGTTATTAATTTTTTCTTCTCCGCCGTTTTGGTCGATACTTATTTTTATCAACCTGCTGCTTTCGGAAATTTCTTGTTTACAAAGAAAGAAAATCCTTATTGGTCCAATATACTCTAAGACAGGACATAAGAGGCTCTAAATATTAGATCGGATGACAAACGATTTCTTGGGTCATTTATTTTCAACACTTTTATTATAAAATATAGTATGTGAGTAGGAGTAATTGCCCATAACGTTTATTGTTCGGATTTTCTTATAGTATTCAACATAGTAGTTAGTTAATTTATAATTGAAACTATCTATCTTTTTATTTTAGAAAATTAAATATTTTTGCAAATTAAATTATTTACAAAAACAAAAGCAATATAAATTCTGATTTAAAATGCAAGTTTATGCTGTAGTATAAATACGTTACAAATACATAAATAAATAATTATCTTTGATGTTGCAAAAAAAAAATCTGAACTCGAAACTTTGTAACAGATAATCAATTTTTTATACATTGTGCGTATCACCCATTTGTCTCAAGAAGCCTGTGGCTAAACATTTTTAACATACATGCCCACTTACACTGAATAAAAATATGATTAAACAAAACTGTGCGGATTTTCAAATAGCAATTTTAAGGCCGTAGGCACATTTTTTTAGAAGGTTCAAAAAGTTGATGAACCAGGTGTATCTCTCTACGCATATTTTACATTTTTTTTATATTGAAGGCTATTTGAAAAAAAAAGCTAATAATTTTTAAAGAGTTATATGCGAGGTTTTTTTATACTTTGATCGTATATTTTGATTGAATATTTAATCAGCATGCAAGATGTATGTAGTAAATTTTATCTGCATTGATGAAACAGAAAAGTATAGTGCGAAATTAGTTTATTTGGTAATTAGTGATAAATAAATAAAATTTTATGCACGTGCGGAACCCGAGCATTGCCAAATGTTACTTTCATTCAAGCGCATGTGATTAAAAAAAAAGAATATTAATATATTTAATTACTTATTCATAATTTTGAAGTTTTTTTGTATTATCTTGACACAAAATACTATTGCATACAAATTTCTCTCACGGAAAAAAAGTACCGATGTGCAAATATTCGATAAATATATTGATCTAGTGCACGCACAAGTCAGAAATGTATAAATATATACACATTTAATATTTACTGTAGAAAAAAATCAAACAATTTAAATTTGTTTGAAATAATTTTCTCAATTATTGACACACATTTATTTCTTTTCAGTATCTCAAAATAAATTATTTTGAATAGGGAAAAATATTAGCATCGTATCAATTAAATTTAATGAAATTCTCGGTCCTAACAGTTATTATGCAACATCAGGCATGCATAGTTGTTAGTAGTCGATCCTGCTGGCATCCTGCTGGATATTCGAACGAAACATTGTATAACAACTGAGTGGGGGAATATTACGAGATTAGAAACCACCCTGGCCGCGGAACGCCTGCTGACCTTGGCCACATTGCCTGCCCTGATAACGTAGTGCGTTAGTGTCAGCAGCAAATTCTAGGCTCTCTGCACATAAATAAATATACACGCACGAATCCTGCTATTCTATGCTATATATACAGGGTGATCAATGCTGGAGTTTTAAATAATTTTTAACTCAATCATTTTTTTGTAGCAGAAAAATATTTTATAATTTATTTTGTTTATCAACGAAGTTAAAAATCCAAAATATAATACAAAATAATAATACAAAATATAAAATAATGTTTGTTCCTCCAAACATTTTTGCAACAAAAAATTCAATATTGGTCATTTACAAATTTTTGAAAATAAAATTTTAAATCTAAATATAGCAAAGGAAATGTATTTGTTTAATCTTCTGATTTTGTCGTTTATACAAATATTATTAACTTTTTATAGATTTTTTAATGTCGAAAATTTCTAAATTATTTATTTTTTTATTTTCAGGGCAACTGTCATAATTTAACAATTAAACAACATTTATTTTACTAAATTAACTAATCTAATTTACCAAAACGCAGAATAAACTTATTTTAATACAATAATTAGCAATTCTTATAGTTTGGCTCTCGGTTTTGTCTGTTTTGATATAAAACAAAATTAATTCGCCTTAAACTTGAATAGCTAATAATATTTTGATAACAATGTTTGAGGTAAACCGAGAGGTAAACATACATATTCATAAAGCAAATTAATGGTTAAACATAGAAATACACGCACTAACAGATGTAGCACACTAACAAGACCTAATTAGTAATTTTTAAGGAAGTTTGTTCTTTGTTTGGATATTTTTGTTTTCCTGCAGTTTCTCTTGGGTATTCTACGTAGTTTTTGGAAGCTTTAAAAAATATTTTGAATGTTCTTTCGGAAGTCTCTTAGGCAATAGAGAAGCTTTGGCAGAAAGTTGAGCATGTTTTAAGTCTGAAAGCTTAAAAATTTGAGGTATTTTGGGTTGATTTTGAGAAGTTTTGCATAATTATTTGGTCGTTTTGAAAATTCTAATATTTTTTAAGTAATCCTTTTAGTAATTTGGGAAGTTTAAGGAAATTTCGAGGGAAATTTAGTGCTTGGCTTGTATTCGTTAGGTAGTATGGAAATTTAATTTTGAAAACTCGCCAAATAATTTGGTACTAATGAATAGTCGTCCGGATATTATTTGAATTGATTCTCGGAAAATTTGACTGTAATGTAATCAAACTAATTTTAATAAATTAAATTAAATATTTGCAGTTATGTATTTGTGCATGCAAATCCAAGTTCATTGAATTTATGTTTGTAGATATATGTATTCATTTTTTATAATTACGAGCCACATTTGAGAGTTAACAAATATTTATAGTGATTAAAAAATTTAATTATGATATAATTGCAAACGCCTTGTATAATAATAGTAAGTGTATTCACATTTCACACGCACATATCAGCATCGTGGTATTGGCTGCACATGCCGTTTGCAAGCGTCCTTAGCAGCGGCTAATGCCCCTGCGCCCCCGCTTTTCCTCTCTGACCCCCCGCTCGCCCAAAATCATGGCCACAAATCGCAAAGCTAATACATTTGCAAACCTGCATTACGTATTATTATCAAAATATACCGAACACACACGCATATAATAAATACATACTTGAGTTTTTTAGCTGCTCTTAAAATTAGACGGTGATTTACGAACGCATGATAATGAATTGCAAATCGCTTGCACGCATGTTTATTTTTCTAGTTACATTTTTGAGGAACGAAACAATTTTTTGTGTCCGTTCGATCGGTCCGTTTTATGCCCTTTTGCATTCAGGAATCGATTAACACAAGAGAGGGCTACAACCGATAGCAAGGACGGATGTTTTTACGTTTATGAATAATTTTTTGATAAATCGATGTCCTGACAGCGCAACATGTTGATCAGCTTAGTTTATTTTCTCTACTTCATTTCATACTGTTATTATGTTTTTTTTTTTTCAATATAAAATATTTATTGTTGAGAAATGGAGAATAAGCAGAATTAGTGAATTATTAAAGAAGGTGGTTCTCTATAAATTCGGTTCAATTGAATATTATATTTTTGCTGTAATATGTACATTTGTTAGTGAGTCTACAAATTCAATTATGTATTTATATTATTCGATTTTCTTTTAAATAGGAATTGCAGGAATTTAATCAATAAACGGACTGTTTGAACAATCATGTGCGAATGCATTAAATGGAGCGTCTCCAATTTATTTTATACATTGAACCTTTATTTTTGTTGAAAAGAAATGAATTTTGGATATAAAAAATCTAGTCGATTTTGGATGTTTTCTGTTGTTCAGCTTTTTATGCCGAATTGAATCGACTCTTTCTTGCATAAAATGAATTGTTGTTTAATTTTCAATTTTAAATAATATATATTTTGATTCGATATTTATTTTATTAATTTAGATTACATTATTTATTTACCATTTGTAACATAAGAGAGTACAGAACTTTACTAGTAATTTTACAAATTTTTTTTGTCCAATATTTCGAAAAAAATTTAATTTCTTCGTTCAAAGTTATATCAAAAGTTTGTGAAAAAAATAAAAATAAATATGTAATTACTGTAAATAAACAAGTTTGCTATTTTTTAAAAAACACAAATAAAATAATCTTAAAGACACTTAAAATAATCAATATTATTTATTTACAGATATTTGAAGTTCTCGCGATATCAAAAAAAATATTTATTACATGAAGGTACCAAAAAATAGATTGTATTAAAAATATGTATTGTTTGAAAATATTGAGAAGTTTAATTTGAGTATTTTAATGGACGAGGTGTTGGGCGACCTACATAATGATCCCAAATCCATTTGGCAAGTTGGTTGAATCTATAAAAAATCCTCGAAAAAATCCAAATAATATATGTGTTTTATAATACGGTAAATATTAAATTTTTATACTGTAAATAAGAGATGCGTCTGAAATAATTTTTTTACAAAAAGAAACCTTCCACGCGTGCATATAATACGCACACTCATGCAGCCATTAATTTTATTCGGCTACAAATTCGGACACGAGAGTTTATTTTATATTATAATGTAATATTTATATTCTGGTTTGACCGCTTTTTTTCAAACTTTTTTACCGCAGATTTTAATTTCGGTTTTATTGCGTTGCGTGGATTTAAATTAAAGTCGGCCAAATTTACTCATGCATTACTTTACAAATTTAGAGTTTTGGTAAATTTTTATGAATAATTTGGCAAATTATATTTATAAAAAGTAAATACAACACAAAATTTGCCGAATTGTTCAAAAAACAAATAACCCTCTTCATATATTTGTTCTAGAAATATTTATTTAAACTACGAAACGAATATTAATTTTTCTCTGATGCATTGCAAAACATTTTATGTGTTGTTGTTTTGTTATCCGAAAACTTTGCTTGCAAATAATGCGACTGCTTATTATACAATAATATAATATGCAATATACATAGTATGAAATTGCATTAACAAACGAGGTTTCAATTGACGTAAGCTTCTACGTTCTGCTTGAGAGTTGAGCTAATAAACGTTAGATTATTATTAAAGTATTATTGTAGCTTAATGGAGTTGAATTCACTTTGGGAATAGTGGAAAAATACATTCAAAAATAAATTAGACTTTTTGTTAAATTCATCTCAATCTTCACCTTTTTTTCAAAAGTTTGATAGAATGTTGAATATATGTATATTTAATTATTTATTTTTGATTATTATTTTGGAATTGAGCAACTATTGTGAATTGAGAATCGCTTATAAATCAGGATGCTTTAATCCAGTCATTTATATGTGGGTCTTTCGATTTGAAATTACCTAGAACAAGGAAAGGGCAGCCAAAGGGGCGACATTAATAGAAAAAACATGGAAATCCTGATTTGGACCAAATTTTTTGCAAAGTAATTTTGAATATAAATTGGATTACAAACTGGAATTCTGATAAATGATTTCAACAAACCAAACTGAACTATATTTCGACTATCAATAAAATGATGAAGTAAATAAAGTCTGCATCTTATTGTCCTTGACCTTTAAGTGAATCGAAAAGGAGATTTACGAAAACAGCGCAACGCAATTTTTCTTACATAATATGAAACTTTTATCCGAATCGTTTCCAGCTAGTAAAGAAAAGCCCCAAAAGGCAAAAAGGTGCAAGTCTAAGAATAAAATTATAACAACCTTGGTAAAGAGATACGGCGCGCTTACGGTTTGCAGCGCCGTGCACTAGGCCTTACGTAATCGTCATCTATGCGAATTTCAGTCCCCTGGCCCCCTTCGTGGTCCCCCACCCACAAAATTTGGCAACTCGCAAGTTCAGCAAACATTTTTTCCTGGTTGCCAGAATTAGCGGCTGCAAAATTTTTATTGCACTACTGCTTCTATTATATTAGAACATTCTTGATTTCGTGCGTGCAACATTCAATTTTTCTATTGATTTTTTGGTGCTAAATTTATTATCCTAGACTATTTTTGGTTTGATAATCGCACAAAATTATGCGTTAGTGTCGATGGGGTTTCCGCCACTTTTTGGATGACGTTGTTGCGTGATTATTATTTTGTGCATATTATGAATTATGGAAATGAGAGGTAATATTCAAATTGCATATTTTTCGACCTTTTAATTTAAGTTAATAAAATATTTGTTGTTATTTCTCGTACAGATGCGCATTTTGCAAATTTTATTGAAACTATAAAATCAATTAAATTATTATTGATAAAGTCGTTTTATTTTTTATAAACATCTTGAATTTGTAATCAAAACAATGATTATGAATTACAGTATGAGGCATTGACACCATTATCATTAGAGATAAGTTTTGCGTAATATGAACAAAAGTACGAAAATAAAATTTCAAGTTGATGAATGTTGACATAACTCGTACACGAGTTTTCTTCTCATTTATAATTTATAAATATATCCAACAAAAAAAAACACAACTAATATTGATATAAATTATTTTTCTCTAACATGCAATCGTTGCTAATGTTGTGTTCAACGAACCGGCTTGGATTTGTAAGTTAATTTTTGCAAGTTGCAAATATTATGGAGGAGGAAGCAAATGGCATTGAAAGTAACATTAACCTCTAGTGTGGTTGCATAATGTTATTGCGTTCCTCTAATGTTTCGGTTCCTGGTACTTGGCTATTTATAAAACATCCTTAACGATTCTTAAATTCAAATTATTCATCTATCTTTTTTTTTGGGTTGAATGAAATATTTCTTATTTTTATTGATCTATGATCTAATACCTAACACCCAATTATTTGTAGGTACCCAACTAAAAAAAAACTAAAATAGCTAGTTTTGGTTGCAATTTTTTTTTGTGCTAGCCTTGAATCAGTCTTAGTGCATTGTCCTGCATTAACATTAGCTTAATGACTTTTTTCATGGACATGATGTTTATTTTAACTATGAGTTGGATAACTTGCTTTGACCGGGAAATAAAAAATTCGTTTCCACTTGCATGATAATAAGTATTGTTTGTATACATCAAAGGTCTTTAAATTATTTACTTGTCATCCAAACTGAATTTGTTTGATTTCTTATTATGATATGTGTTTAAGCATTTTTTATTCCAGGGTTAGCCAAATATTTTTATTTTTTTTTTATTGAGTTTGAAAACTTTAGGGATTAAATCTATAATTTTTGTAAATAAAATAAGTAAATAACAATTTACAATTAACTTTGAAAGTTTATTTCTCGGTTCATTTTGTCAACTACTCGTGTATATCATAAAATCAAAAATCATAAACTTTAAGTAGGTATGTATACCTATGCACATTTAATAATATATTTTTTTTTTAAATTAAAAATTAGGTTTTTTATGTATACATACCTATTAATTTGAGTTCATTTACTATTATCAAAAATTATGTTTAGTTAAATGTATATATTAAATCTTTATTGTTGCAAGAACAATCGGCTATGGACTTTCGTCTTTCTGTCATTTTACTTTAAATAATTTGATCTGAATAATTAATTTAATTTTTTTCTTAATAATAATGAATCGCAATATATTATCATTTATTAAATTATATTTTTTTTATAAAATGCATTTACATAACTCGGAGGATTATAAAAATGAAACGATATAATTTAATATATTTTTTTATTCATATTTTAAATTAAAATGTGATTTTTTAAATAAAATGAAAATTTAAATTCTTTCTAGCCTCGACCTTTCTGAAAAAAATATTCTGGCAAGTTTTATTAATTATAACCTTTATAACCGTTTTATAACAGAATTCTATATTATCATGCGTTAGCTCTTTCATAACTTGCATGATGACTTGACTTCCTGTGCAATTATTCGATGTTGCATTATAGTATTGATTTATTATAGCTGATAAATAGACGCCCGAACAAATAAAAAAAAAATATATAATTTTGTAGAGTGTATGCATTATTATGTACGCGTACAGTTGAATAATATACATAATGTAGGTACTATATAAAGAGATATTTTTTTCAAGGTCTGTTTGAATGCAAACTATAAATATATACGCGGGCAATCATGAGGAAGTACGTATTTGATTTTTACACGAAAGCGTTTCGGCACTTTGGAATCTGTGTCAAATGATTATTATATTGTCGAAATGCGCTTTCTTTACATTTCTGTCTTATTAGTGAAACTTTAAAAGTGCGTTTGCTTTGAATAAGCGGATTTAGTCTCAATCGATTTTCGTTTTTTTTTTGTCCTGATGTCCAATTCTTTTGTTTCGCATTTATTTATGCATCGATTTAAAAACCAAAAATAAAAATTGGTATTCCACTACATTATTTTACAATCGTATAAATTTGGTTTAAAAAAACAAAAGTGAATACCTAATCTATGCAGAATAAGTTATTTGTTACTTTTGATATTACAACCTTGAACTCTATTCTAGTTAAAAATTGAATACTTTAGGCATACAGAAACAATGGATTTTAATTAATCATAATTTTAATTGTATATTTATTGTTTGGATTACATTAATTTTTGCGATTAGAAATTTACAATAGATTTACTGATGTAAATTAAAGCATATCACAAAATACACACAGACAATTTATTTAAAAGAGAGTCGTTATCGATTAATAGGTATATATTACATGCATTTTAATTTGATAGTTGTTATCATTATCACTTGAATACAATGTAGCAAAAATATGAAACTGCAAAATCTGATAATTCTTGTAGTAAGGAATTTTAAAAATAATAACTGATAAAATTATTTTTCTAGTTATTCAAATAGCTACGCGTTTAAATACGTTAGAAGGTATAGGTAGGTATTTATCCTCGTATTTATCAGCAGCAACAGCAGATAAAAATTTATGGTTTTATTGAAACTTATATAAGAAAGTATTTTCTGCAATACACTTATTTATCAATAATTAAACCTGTCAGATTCAGTCTGAGCGAATTGAATTTTGAAATGAAGGTGCGTCATAGAAATCGAAAAAATTTCAGCTGCATTACCGAGAGCGCAGTAATTAATGCTCCTTTTCGTAATAAAAGTGTCTGATTTACGAATCTGCTGCATTCACTTATTCATAGAAATTGCTAGCACACGCGTTTATTTCGTTAGTAGTCGCATAATATTTTTTGGTGGGGTTGCGTATTTGGGTTAACTTTTGCATTTCGTTTCGTATGACCTATTTTACAAGTCCGTTGTTGCGACACGACGGTGTCTATTGCCTGGCCTTCTTAGTCCTCCAATAAGCTAGTGCTAGTAAAATGTGGTCTCTCGCGATGCATCAACACTTTCAATCGAAATAGAAGCAAAAATCGAATATCGATGCGTGCAGTGGCATTGGAATACATTAGAATTTTTTTTCTCTCCGGGCCCCGATTGCGAGATCAGTCATCGTCTCTGAAATCGAAGTGTGCGTGTGCAGTCTCGATCAGGCTGTTCGCAAAGTGCGTGTGTAATAAAAAAATCGAAATGCAGTTATTTTTTTCGAAAGTAGTGAGTGTTTCATTTTTTGTTTAGCAGCATTAGGAAAATTTAATTGATGTAAGTGACTTTAATTTTTTGGCACCTTTTTTCCATTTATTTCGATACGTTTAACACGTGTAGCTTTAATTATTTCGGTTTGGAATGAATTGTTAAGTGTTCCGCACGCAACTTTCTGCGAGCCAAGGTTACGAGCTTGCTGCTGTAATTCGGCGGTCGCGATATCTAAGCATTTTTAGGCCCATGCGCATGGCCTTGCTATTAAGGCCACTACTTCCAATGCGTATAGCAAACTGACACGAGTTGAGTCAGGACCGGACTGCAAACCGAAATCTACTATCTTTGCTACACACAAACACTCGATTTACACAAAAATTGTGAAATACTTTGTATAAATATGTATTTATATCGCAGGAATAGGTATATCGGCTGGCTGCGAGATAAAAAAAATATACATTGTATCAATGGATGCATGCACGTGTATTTTTTTTTTCTAATTGAAGGTCTTACCTCGACGAGTCTAGCTTAGGTGTACTACCTAAATTAATTATCCTTGGTTTAAAAGTTTATTGGCATTTCGTGTAGAATGTAATGCGTTAATTGATTTTTGCATTATACCTTTATGTCATTTTCGGTTTTAATGGATTCAATTTATATTTTAAATTAACAATTTAAAATTATCAGTTAATACAGTTAGATAATTTGAATCAATTTTTTTTTAAAAAAAATTACTGCATCTGGACTGATCGTTGGATTTTCAGAAAATGAGTAGACCTACAATTGAGTAAACTCAACATATAATTTAGAGGTTTTAATTTTAGATTAATCAGGGTATTTTATCACACAAAAATTCGGAGAAGTAGTGTGATGTTTTTTTTTTTTGAGTTTTTTGATTGGCAATAAATAAAAATTATATTTTAAATAAATTCGGAGAATAATGGTCAACCTCGTAAAGTCTACTAAACATCTAGAATTTTTATTGCAAATTTATAATGAATAAATAAATAATATATGAGAATCATAAAATTATATTATTCATTCATATAATAATAATACCAATATTTTGGCGCAAGAGATTTAAAAGTGCCCGTTACATTATATTATTTATTAATAAAATAGATTTCAAAAGGATGTTAGATTTAATAAAATAATAATCGATGTTAATTAAATAATTTATCAGCTTTTTGTTCCAAAATATGCCAACACTTTCAGCATGAATATGGTTGTGAATCGCAGGAATTGTCATAATATGCACGAAACGCTAGATTAAATGACAAGAATTATATTTTAACTTTAACGAAGATTAAAACAGATTTATTTCCATTATACTTTACTTATTAATTGTGATTTATATAAGTCCAGAAAATGTTACACAATTATAAATATGCATAATATGTATAAAGTACAAAACAGATTACTCTAGCTAGCCTCGACCCTAGAAGTTTTCGGGACAAATGCAATAATATACTCGTAAGTTTAAATAAAGATAAAATAAATAAATAACAATGATATTTAAGCAAATATTTAATACTAATATTTGATACGGGTAATTTATATGCAATTTTTTGGTATATAATAAGAATTTTCAAAATTATTTGTATTAATCTTTTTTACAAAGATTTAATTGGATATATTAATTTAATTAACAGCTTTAAAATAAAATAAATAAATTTTAGTTATAAAACTAGCTATTTTTATTAATGAACTGGAATCCAATTAATTTTAAAAAACTCTCTAAAAAACTTCACCAAACTTAAAGAACCAGTTTTTGTGCAAAAATCTATTCATATGCGATAAGAAACTATTATAAATAAATAGATTATAATTATACAAATATTCATAAATAGCATATCTTAAAAGGAAAAGGGAACCTGTTAACAAGTCATTGACCCCTTTTTTGGCAGTATCCATGGTGGTTAGAGCGCAATGGAAGGGCGAAAGCGTGTTTTTTTTTGTTGGTGACGTTATAATTGCATCATACATCCATTCGTTTTATTTACATTCAAAAAATGTTATCAATTTTATTATAGTAGCTATTTTTTTAGGTCAATTATGCTATTGAGTTCTATATTTATTATATTGACCAAACTATTAAGTGCATTCGTTTATTAGACATATTAGATTAAATTCAAACCGAATATTTTTGTGTGTCTATGTGTAGTAGATAAATAAAGTTATCTTTATGTTTTATTTAAAATATTTTTTTTAACTATACGTTCACTTTTATGTTAAATTTTATCATGCCAATTCAAATTATGAATTAAATATAGTAAGCATTGGGTTAAAGTTTATGCGACAATTGATAACAATTTGAGTTAATGATATTGTTTTTTTGGGAACAAAAATTTTGTATTTGCCTCAAAATTTTATTTAACTTTGTTATTTCATTAATTTAATTTAACATTAATTTTTGGTTTGCAACTACCTCCATGAAAAAGTCACTAAAAAAGAATATGATACAGAATGTAAAGCATTAATGTAAATGTTGACTTGTTTACAGTTTTAGTGCCAGTACTGGCCTGTGGTTTGTCATGATACGAAAAACACAAAACGCAAGGTTGAGTGAATGGCGCAAGAACACACTTTGTCCATCTGCATCCTCTCTTTTAAATATTTGGCCATGGAATTGCACTATGTTCAACGAAATGTGTCAAAGCTCACTTTCGACACGATTTATTTTTCTCACACTGAATTCGGAAATAAGAAAGATTTTTTTTATGGATTCAATTACTTAAACCCGAGCTTAAACCGTTACTGTTGTGGACTTGCAGTTATGCACTTTATGTATTTTCGTTCATAATCTTGTTAAATTTAAATTTGTTTGAGATATTTTTTATTGCGTTTTTTATCGATCAACAAACATTTTTAATACATTTTCAAATCTGCCATCAATTTGCATGCATTTTTGTTCGAATTTTTTGATCCCCTTTCCAGTTTGCACACAAAGTATCAAAAATGTCACAAATTGATCTGATTTATTAGAAATACATAAAAAATGCGAAATATTGTGCTTGGTCAATGATGTTAAATAGTTAGAAAAATGAACTATTAAGAACTAATTATTTACCTAAAAAAAAACCACTAAAATAAACCATCTAAAAATATTGTATTTTGGAATTGAAACTAGAATGTGGATATGCAACACTTGATACATTTAACTAATTAATTTTTTATTACAATATTAATGTGGATTTGTTTTTATAGCTTTAAATAAAAATAATATTATGTACTTGTATATCTCGTTGTATATAATTACATAAATTTACCACAATCGTTTTCGTTTAGATTTAAAGAGTTTATTGTCATATGGGTTACAAAAATAAAGAACATAAACTTTACACAGAATGTGCAAGTTCTTTATTTTTTGAAAATATTTTGCACTAAATATAATATTGTTGTTATTTCTTTGTTTACAAAATTTTGATTATGAAGTACAATTACTACATTTAATTACTTTTTATTGTTATTGTAATGTGCGAGATGTTTACTCTTTTCATGCCCTTGGGGCTGAGTTGAAAGCAAAGGGCAAACTTAAATTTTTTTGGGTTTCATTCTAGGATGAATTGGGTATTTACTTTTTATAAAGTATTTAGCAGATACATATACTTAAATGTTCATTAAATATTTCATAAATATATAATGACACCTCCTTTACAAATACATATTCGAATATATGTATTTTGTTCAGAATTTTATTAACCCATATTTGAAAGTGTAAATTAGATTATTTGACACTTTTTTGTAACTTGGTTGATATTTATATTTATTTAAAATAAATATGGATGTATTTAGTTAATATTTTTTTTTGTTACAGCTCATAATCTTTACCATTCCGAAGTTGAGATGGACTCTCAGCAACAACAATTCTGTCTTAAATGGAACAGTTTCGGATCAAATCTTGCAACATCTTTTAGTAATTTGTTCAAATCGGAAAGCTTAGCTGATGTTACATTATTCTGTGATGGTAAGTTTTTAACAATATTTGTATAATAAATATAATAATAGCTATTTATGCAACCAGTTAGGAAATGCATTTTTTTGTGTAACGAGCGGATTTCTGCGGGACGAGCGCAGCGAGTTCTGCAAAATAACGCGAGTTACACAAAATAGCATTTCCTAACATGTTGCATACAAGATTTTTTCTAATTTTTACAAGAACCTTCTCAAAAAAGAGTTTTTTAAACTTATGATATTAATAATTTAGTGAATTTTATCAAAACAAGTAGGCTTTATTCGGAACTTTTCATCACCAGTTGTGAAATATTTTTCATTACATCACCAGTTGCGTAAAATGTGCCGTTTGCCAACTACAATCGATTTTGAAAAGTCACATTTTACATGCCAAAATTAGAAAAAATATATTAACTAATAAATCTTCCCTTAAATTTCCAAAATCAAAAAATAAATAAAATATGAAAATTTAAATTTTTTTTAGGGGTGACTTTTAAGGCGCACAAATTAATTTTGGCCGCGTGCAGCAAACACTTGGCCGATCTATTCGAAACAGCACCACTCCATCAAAACCTTCTGGTCATCTTGGATGGAACATCTGCTTCGAATATGTCTGCTCTCTTAGAATTCATGTACAAAGGCGAGGTGCACGTGTCTCAAGACTCCTTATCCAGTTTTCTAAAGGCCGCTGAATGCTTGCAAGTCAAAGGCTTGAGCATCGAACATGAAAAACTAGCGGTCGCTCAAAGCCAAACTAACAACATGGAAACGACGACACTCGAGTCGCCACCAAATAAACGCTTCAAACTCTTCAAAGATGAATTGGACAATTTGCCCAATCACCATCAATCGAGCCCGTCCCCGAATTACTCACCTGCAATGTCACCCTACATGCCGCCGCACCATTACCGACAGTACGAGCAGCGTATGCCTGCCACCGCGGCCGTTTTTGAAAATGCAATGAAGCGACCATTGCGCAGTCCGAATGAAATTCTGCAGGAGTCTGTTAGGGCTTCGGTGTTGAGGGATGGAAGCAAGACGGCTGGGAGGCCAAACTCACCAGGTCCATTGTCGTTAGCTTATCGTCCTTCCTCGAGCTCTTCTTGTTCCTTGCCGCCACCACAACACGAAGCGGATGCTCCGCCTGAGAACCGATTCGATCCTGATCCTGCCACCGCTCTGATATGTCCGGAAAGTAAAAAATCCGATCAATGTCAAGATCCGGGTTGTCCTGAAGGTATGTTTTCTGAATTTTTTTCATTATTCTTTTATTAATTTCTATTTTTTATATTTTTTGATAGATTTGCGAATTAAGATGGAGCCAGCAGTGCAACAAGACGAGCCGCCAAGCAGCACCGGTAACCACGGTAGCGCTACAGGACTTCTTAATAATAGCAGTTCTTCAAATGGCTCTCTTGTACCTGCAAAATACGATCTGGATAGAGACAAAACCGATCTGATACCATCATCCTTATGGAGTACAGTTGGTAAATTGTCGCATAAAACTGGAACGGTGAACACTCCCGATGGTAAGTTTCCAAAATTGTACACAAACAATTTTCAAAAACGTTTTTATTTTCTGATTTGCTTCTGAGAAGTCATTTGACTTATCAAATAGTTAACCGTAAAAATGTGTTGGAAATCATTCTATAATAATTATGTTGTGATTTTCAGGAAAGAAATTGAAGTGCCCTTTTTGTGAGAGATTGTACGGTTACGAAACCAACTTGAGGGCGCATATCCGGCAAAGACATCAAGGGATTCGGGTGCCATGTCCATTCTGTTCACGTACCTTCACTCGCAATAACACTGTGCGAAGACACATAGCAAGAGAGCATAAAGCGGAACTCAGTCTGAAGGCTTTTCAGACACAGCAGCAACAGCAGCAGCAGGTGCTTAATCACAATCCTTAGACAGTACCTATCCACCAAGAAGAGCAGTTTCTCTGAAACTATGGTATGATGAAGTTTCGATCGATGTAAATATGAACACTACCTCCTCCGCCTCCTTTTTTTTTCAAATCCATTTTTCGACTTTGTCTGTGTTGTTATAAGCATAAAGATGATGCTGATATGTGTCATTTTTATACATTAGTCCTTAGTTTATAGGATAATGATGAAGGAAACACATTACGAGCTGGTCTTGTTTTGTAAATGCGCTCGTGCAAATTATGCAGCACATTATTTTTATTTTTATTGCGAACGAAATTACTGTGTTAGGTTGTTATATTATAAGAATTTATTTTTATTTTCTTCAGTTTTTGAAACTGTTGTTTTCAGAAAATTATTTTTTGTTATCCATTTTTTGTAGGGTTTATTTTTTTATTTGTTGTACTTACATCGCGTATTATTTTTTAAGTTTGATGAAGATTCAACCTTTTTGCGTTTCGTTGATTATGATATAGTCATTGAATATATGACTTTAAATAATATTAATTAATCTACCTCAAGCTGTAACAGTTTTGCCTCATTTATTTTTACTATACTAGTACATAATATCCACTAGTCATTTAGTGCAACACATCTAATTAATTAATTAAGATTAAGGTTAACAATGAAATTTGAATTAGTTGAACAAACTCAGGTACTTTGATTCGTTGCTATTTTTTTGTTTTTTTTCATTTCAAATCAAGCTTTAATTTCTGTGGATAAAATTCACAAAAAACAAAAGAAAAATTAATTTAACTGGTATAATATGAAGTTCGCATTCAATAATAAGTTTTCTTTTATTTTTGTTAGCTCAAATAATTATAAATTGTTACGTTTATATTTTTATGATATAATTTGGGGATGGATATGAAATATCCAGTCGCCTCTTTTATAGAAACTGAACCCTGATTGTGTCATCAATTTATTTTTTGCAGTTACTATGCCATAATAATTATGTAATATTTACATATTGCCTCGATTAGGTACATAATCGCGACGATTTGCATTCAAATTCATACAATGAACCAAAAAGATATTAATTATAAGCTGAACATTTGTTCTAGTCATATAATCCTTACTATTGAAAAACTACATTATTCTACCTCTTATTATATAATAATAGTAACTATTATTATTACAGTATTTTTTTACATTTGCAATAGCGACGGGTATTTATTATTATTACACTTTAATGCATTACAGATTGTTTATATAGGTGCGTTCGGTTCGCTGGCTACCTGTTGTCATCTCTCTCGCACGCATTGTTCCAGACATACGTACGAGAATGATGGTGGAATGTTAAAATAGCCGGACGCATCTTAAATGTTGTTAACGAACTACCTCAGATTTACTATACTATGACACTTATTTATACACAATAGAAATAGTATTTTTTATATACAATAATAATAATTAACTAGATATTACTCTCAATAAAGGTGAACTTTTAAAAATGGCTATAAATGATCAATACACACCGTCGCTGAAGACATCATCACTGTCACCTTGGAAAATCTATACAGATAAATTTTGTACTAGAGTTTTGTGATTTTGGAATCTTACATTCAATTTGAAAGTGAAATGATTTTCGAAAACATGAAAACTGGTGCCAAATTTGATTGTGAGACTAGGTCACTAGCGGCCATTTTTCCAAGATGGTCAACCATGACGTCACAGGGCGCTGCGTATTAAAATACACTTTGATCATTTAAACAAATTAAATATCTCACCTTTACAACTTCATTTATCTCAGGAAAATAACTATTCGGTGCAATATTTTAGCCACTCGTTTTGACTAATGAATATCGTTCTTTACAATAAATATCTTCTGATCACTGCCAATTCAACTGCAATCTTATCACAATTAATAAATGTCATGCTCATTTTTGTGACAATAATTTTGTTTGCATTTCTGATTTTTTGGTACTCATTTATCATGCGTGTGACGCTAAAATACCAATCCGGCTAGTTAATATATTTATTCAATAGCATAAGCATAGACAGTACAAACATTTAAGCTAGTTTCCACATAGGTACTATTGATTGCAAAAAAAGGGATAAATGTGTAAAATAGGCCTTTTAGATACAAAATTAATCAACAGATCGCAATATATTTCAATACTAACTCATACTTAGGTCTTATTTTTTTTATTGATTTGTTATAATATAATACGAGTATATAACTACTTCTTCTATATAAATACTTTTATTCAAGTATCATCAAGAATTTTTTGTTAGACACACTTTATATTACTTTTTTGCAATCAATAGTGCATTTCTACAACAATATACTGGTTATTTTTTTTTTCTAAATATATTTCGAGTAAAAAGAAACAATAGGTTACTTAATCAATTTTAAAGCAGCATCGAAAGAATGAAATAAAATGAATTCTGTGTGATATTTTTCGATGCTTTTGTAAAATTGTTTAATTAATTTTGTTTTCGAGTATATGGGTCGATTCGAATTAAATGCGGTGCAAAGCACTTTTCCTTTCGCACAACAACAAAACGGGTATTTTTTTGGAAGGAAAAGTGATTTTTAGCGCAATGTTAATTTGCTGTAATGAGACATTCAGGGTTCTCAAATTGTTCTGCAAAACCATAGGTTATAAAAATGTTAATTTTTAAGGGTCCTTAATTATAAGTCTTACTAAATATTCATTTATTTATATATATGTAGGAATCGTTTTTTTTTTAATTAATATTTAATTTTGCATCTTGTTACGGAAAATGATGATATTTTGCTAAAAAATTTGCACACACACGGCATATATTAATCGGTGATGGAAACTGTGGAGAGTTTTTTTTACGAAATGTAGAAGAAAAAAACTAAAGTAATTAAGTGCTATTTTGATACATTTTTGGACATAAAATTAATAATATGGTCGTTAAAAAAATTAATGAAAAACAAAACAATTATTGGCAAAAAATTACTAAGATAGAAATTAATGCGTTGGAAGATAACTTAATTTATTTGGTATTGAATTGTACTGTTGCTGAAACGAGACTATTATTGAAGTCTAGTGGACACTTGAATGATGTGGTATAATCAAATGTAAATGGTATTTCAATTTATGTTCATTCATTTTAATTTGATTATTGAAATTCTATATAATTTTTGTTAAATATTAGAAAAATTATAGCAACTGCCCTTAATTTGTTTGACTGGATTTCCAATTTTGAAAAACTAGTTGTCACAATGTTTTACATGTTATACTATACTTACTATCATATTTATATAATAGTGGCAATGCAATGTTAACGTGTGAAATGTAATTAATTGTAGTTGATTATTATCAGTTTAATTTTGCTTTCATTTCTTAATGTACACATTAATAATGCAATAATCTCAGGTATTGTTTTTCAGGGAATTATATAAATATTTATATTACACGATAAATGCAGAATTATGACTAATTATTGCTTTCGAAAATTATTGTGAAGCATTACATTCTTCACACAGCCAAAAAAGTAATAATTATGAAAATAGAATTTGTTTAGTTGCTTACTCAGATACCAAATGTAGTATGCAGCTGACGATTCACAATTTATAAAATTTTCCAAATTTACTGTTTCAGTGAGTGTTTCTACATAAGTTTCGAATTCAATTATTTACATGATACATGATACTATAAAATTAAGGTGCGCATGTGATGTATGACTGATATATGTATAAATAAAAATCACATTTATGTTCGCGATGCAAGAATTGTTTTGTATTTTTTGATGGAAAACGATAAGGAAAAGATGCAAATAAATTCTTGTATTGTAGATGCATACTAGTTGTATATAATGGCACTCGAATAATTTTTGAAGAACATATTTGAATATTTGTTGCCTGTTACCTAATTATATAAATTGATCACATTTTAATTCAATTTTTGAGATATAACAGTACAAATACATTAATCTACCTCAAAATGTAAGTTGGCGTACTCCTCCTTAAATTAGTACAAACACATAATGTATTTACATAGATTTTGTATTCTTTACCAAAAATAAGAAAATCTTACCTAGGTGTTAAATTGTATAAATAAATAAATATTATATATTAGAAAATAATATATAAAACTCAGGAAAATTAAAAAAAGTACAAATCATGCAAAAAAGAAACAACATCCATTCTACATTGTATTTTCTTCAGGGAATGTTTATTCAGAATCTCTATATAGATTATTATTATGTATCACAAAAAACGCATTCTAGGTAAGCAAAACAAAAAAGATAAGTACCAGTTTAGTTTAAGAAAACTTTTGCGAAAAATTTCCTTATCCTAAGAGGGTATTTTCGAAATTTAATTAAATGAAACTTTAATATGTAACAATAAATATACACGAAATTTGTTGCATGTATATTTATTATTAAACAATTAAAATAGATATAAATGCTGTGACCTCTGTGACACTTCTCTAAATGTAACCAGTGCAAAGATATGTGTTCCTAGACGGTAACGTTACATTGTCACAACACTACTCTCTTTAAGACATTTAATGAAATAATAACAAAACAAAAAAAACTACAGAAAAAACACAATGTAATGTAATGTGTACAGAAACAACCACAACAACTTTTCTCACTCCTCTAATGTTAGGAGTATAAATATCAACTACTTATTGTATATAAGTAAATTTAAATGCAAGTAATTGACTATGTATTCATGTTTCTGTTTTACTTATTAATTTTAATAAACAATTTGTCGTTTAATTGTGTGTCGATTTTATTTATTACCTTCCCATACCAAGCATTAACAAGCACAGAAATGATACTGTTAACGATATGGTGACTGACGACCACGGATGGGGTGAGCCTTTAGTTGTCATATATCAAGGTTAAATCGCCATTTTCATTTTTAAATAGCTATATTTTCGTCAGTTATTCGAAAAACAATTATTAGAGGTAGAGACTCATAAGCAAAAGAAAACGAAAAACCACAACAGTGTGAACACACCTTTAGTTCATTACTTTATGAATATTGATGCCACGATCAAAAGTTCTATACAAAAGTTACAAGTTAATTTCTTTACTACTATTAACATAACTATTAAATATTATTTAACTAAACGTCACAGCCTAAAAATTGTAGAAAATCGGTTTTAAATATTACACCAGACTCAAAAAATGTGAATACAAACAAAAAATAGACCCTTTTCAAAATTTCTTCTTTCAAAAGAAGACGTACAAGGTACAACCAATAAATTAACTTCTAACTTTTGAGTTTCTAAAAAAAATTCTCTATTGCTGGAAATGTTGGAATTGAGCCATTGGTTTCAGTTTCTTGAGGAGCAGATAGAACAGCTAAAACTTGCATCATTTCACTTTCTTCGACGGATGTTACTATGTCAGGATTGACAGTTATTGTTAAATCTTCAATTGGCTGAACAATTGACTAAACTTGTTTTTCTTGTGAATTATTTAAAGAAAGATTTTTTAACACATTTTTGCTTGTTAAAACTTCAAACATATCATAAGGTCCTGTCGGAGGTCTCATAAAAATCGGTGTTTCTTTTGAATACTGAATTGTCTGAAAATATTGAAAATAAATTGTAAATGTCTTATGTTAATTAATGTTTAATACTGACCGACTTTGAAATCAAACTTTTCATATGGCGTGACTTTGGAAAAAAATCAACTGATGCAGTTTTACGTGTTTTTGGTTCTTCCCTCGGAACTTCCCTCGGAATCTCTGATATGAATCGTGATCTTTTTGGAGAAACATGCTCTACCAAGGCCTCAGCTTTGCGTTTTACAATTTCTCTATTTTGTTCCAATAATGTACATATAGGCATTTGTCCTTCGATGTCTTCTGTCTGAATTTCAGGAATGATGAGGTCGCTTTCTTCCATTAGTGAATGAGCAATTTCACCCGGCTGATGTGGATCATCAAGTCTAGAGATTTAATTGAAGTATTAATATAATTTTTGTTGTTTGCTGTTCTTTTTACTTACTCCTTAGGACCGGCACTTCTTTCCATCACTTCTCCTTCAACTGATCCAAAATAATCCATAGATTCATGTGGGCTTTCCTAAAATGATAAATACTTTGGTAAATATTAAAATAAGGCGGTTGCTAAAATGCCGCGTAAACTTAAAATCTGGAGTATACACGGTCCCAGAAGTCGCCGCTTCGAGTAAATGAGCCATGACGGGGTGACATTTGACGAAATAAGTGTTTGCAACAAAAGAGGGTTTGCAACCAGTAATGCACCATAAAATTTAATGTGAAATAGACTTGTGTTAGCGTTTGTCGATCTTTTCCTTTTGTTATAAAAACATGTTGAAAAAAACAAAGATATACTTAGTGCGCACTAGTACAACTAATTGAAAATCGCTATTTTAGTTTATCGCGTGCAGGAGTGGGAAATTTTCATACTGTCCAGGTAACGTAGACCAATTTCCTATGTTAACCCATAAAAAATTAGTAGTAGGCTGAAATTTTTATATTAGATAGAGAAAATTATGGTGAACTTAAAAATCCAAAGTTACAACTTCTATCGACCCGGCGTCTAATTAAAAAAAAAATAATTCACATTATAAAATGGGTTATCTTGGTCTATTTTATAGTATTCTGACCAAACGACAACAATTACTTTAAAAATGTATAGGATCTAATTTGTAGAGAAGAAAATTCTCTACAAATTAATGATAGATGACCAATTATTTATTTGTGTCTCAAAGCGGCGAGTGCGGCTTTGAGACACGGCCTGTAGATTTTCGATAAAAAGGCTTGAAAACGAGCTTGAAAACAATGTTTTTAAATTATAAATATTGTTTTATTTTTTAAAAACATGGACAAATGCTCGAATACGGTACGATACGGTCCTGCCGGCGACATAATTATGTAGGTAGCGCTCGCCCCACTCGCCGCTTTGAGAAACAAATAAATAATTTGTCATCTTTTATTAAACATTGCATTTAAGCGGTAATAGATGGATATATGCTGTGGCGGACTTTTTGTATAGAATTTTCTTCTCTACAAATTAGATCCTATAAATTTTGTACGTAATTATTTTTTTTTAATTAAACCCCGGGTCGATAGCAGTTGTAACTTTGGATTTTTAAGTTCACCATCATTTTCTCTATCCAATATCCAAATTTCAGTCTACTACTAATTTTTTATGGGTCAAACTCTTCTTGCCTGGACACTAATTTTGATGTGTGATACATTACAAATACAAACCTACAAACATACATACATACAAAGCTCATCATGCAGTTAAAAATAAGATTACAGCACTTCTTCGTGAGAAAATCTTTGAATGTTTTGAAGAAATGCATGCAGTGGATACAGATGGAATGAACCGTTTCAGTGACATCGTAGCTTTCGATTCTACAAATTTGAAAGCTTAAATCATTGATCCAACTATCAGGTACGAAACAAACGATGAAGAACAAGACAAAAAAATTAATGAAGAAAAGTGTGAAATTTACGAAAAATGCATTCCATTTTAAATGTGTAACGGTTGAAATTGGATGTTTTTGGTTAAACTTTTACAGAAAATTAATACGAACATGGTTTTAGATAAGTAAAACCATAAAATTCATAGAAATGTAATAAAATTACATAATTAATATGTTTTGCTATCCACAAATACCAGTTGACATTTATTACCAAAAAAGAGATAAAAACAATATTTGTATCTTTAGCGGAAATAAATGCACTATAAGCTAGTACCACATGTTAAAACTATGTCTAAACTGTCAGCCATAAATATTAGCTTTAGCTCCAATTTCTAGCTTTAATTAGTCTGGTCCTCACAGAAACAAAGACCATTTCAGTAAAAAAGCAGAACGTGTGATAGAAAAGTAGAAGGGGTAAATTGAGTCGCGTTTTGAAGCTCAACCAGAACAGTCGCGTTATGTTTGACATCACTGTTGAAACAAATATTTGAAAGACTTAAGATATATAATTAAATTATCGGTCGAAAGCAACAATTCTGTAACCTAAGCTGTAATAAATGTATTTTTGTAAATCAATGTAACGTGTGACATTTTCTGAAGTTATATTTTAATAAAAAGTAAATTAAAATATTATCGTGAATTAATTGAACTTTCCCGTACATCAATTGTTCATCTAAATTGCCCAGAAGAATCGAACCAGAAGGAAGTTAATATTCCAGAAATCATTCCTGAAATCATTCCAGAAGAAATATTCCAACCGGAATAAATAGCCAAAGGACCGATCATTACATTGGTGTCGAAGAAGGAGTTATAATTTTTCTGTGACCGTGGAAAATATCAACCACAATAGCAGTGGATGAAGATACTGTTTAAGTATTTGAAAATTATAATATCGTAAAATGCCTTGAAATCAAGCACAAGGTTCACAAGCTCCTAATGCTCCACCATTCAACATTCAAAACCAATTTGCATGGCCAAAAGTTTCGGTATCGATAGATTTAATTCCGTTCTTTGAAGGAACAACTGATATTTGTGATTATTTGGGAATTATAAATGAAACTACTAGATTAGGAAATTGGTCAGATGTTGACAAAATTTCTGTTACTAAACTAAAACTAATAGGTACTGCCAAATTATATTTGAAAACAGATTTTTAACATTAGAAAAACAATTATTAAAACCATTTCAAGAAGCTAGAATACCAGGTAGAGCATTTCAATTATTTGTTAATTGTAAAAAAAAATCTGAAGAATCTATAAAAGATTACTTTATTCGATTAAAATTAGCAGGTCAGACTACGGTAATGTTTAGTGATAATTTAGCTCAAAATGCATTCTTAGAAAAACATTTAGAGAGGGATTTGCTTACTCAATTTCTTGTAGGATTAAATATGCCATTAAAACAAAGAGTTTTATCAAAAATTTCATCCATATTTAAAGATGCCATACAAGAAGCTATGAATGCAGAATTAATAGATAAAATGACTAAATCAAATAATCAAGGAATTTTTGAAATAGAACAAAATCACCGTAATTCAAATTGAAATTATCAAAACTTAAATGTAAAATATTTCAATTGTAATCAAACTGGTCACATAGCTGCAAATTGTAGAAAATCTAATAAGAATAGTAAACAAATGAAGTGTTTTCATTTCAATAAATTTGGACATCATATAAAGGATTGTTATCTAAAGAATAATTTGAACAGAAACTCGACTCAAAACCGTAATGATAATAAACAAATTAAGTGTTATAAGTCTGGTAAAATAGATCATAAATCACCAGTTTGCCGTTCCAGTAGGACTTTAAACATCCAAGCGTCCAACCCCAGTCGTCGGTTGCGGTAAACCAGATATAAAAATAAGAGATCAGGCTAGGATACACGTGGCTGAAATTTTTTTTTGTAAACCCCGTAGTTTGATTAAACTAAATATTAGAAATATGAATTATTTAGCGTTAATAGATTCAGGAGCAGCTGTATCCCTAGTAAAGCCATTAGTTGTAAAGGGGTTAGAAATTAGTTCAGTTGTAACTGTTAATTTAGTTGATGTACAAGGTCAAGGAATAGAAGTGCTAGGAAAGGTAAAAGTACCTATTTCTCTTTATCCAAACCATGTTATAAAACACCATTGTAACGGATGCAATTAATTTTAGTGGAAATATGATTATTGGAATTGATTTCTTTGAAAAGTTTAATGTTTTGATTAATTGGAAACAAGGGACACCGGACAATTAAAATAATAAATCAAAAAGAATTTCTGTTGTTAAAAAAAGATGATAGCCTGAGTACTGAAGTGATTGTTAAAAAAGAAAATAATAGGGAGAAAGTTGATAAATTGTTAAATGAAATTAAAGAATTAAGAAAAGTTATTGATAATGTTGAAAGAAAATCTATAAGTCGAAATCAAAATTTTCAGTCATTGGAACTGATTGGAAATTCTTGTAATGAAGTGTGTTCCAAATACTTAGTTACTAATCAAGATAACATCAAAAATCGACCGAGGGTTAATTTTAAACAGGAGGATACGCGCGCGTCTTCCAGTCAAGATAATTTTCTTAATGAAATAAATTTTGAAAGGAAAAATGAATTTAAAAATAGTAATGGGAGGAATAAAAATGTTGTTCAAATTTTTGATGATAGTACTAGAGAGATTATTGGAGATATTATTTTAGAGAATGCTGATAAAAACATTAGTGAAGAAAATATTAAAAAGTCAAAAGATATTAAAAGTAATGTATGTTTATTGGAGGATATAGTAATTCCACCTCGTAGTCAAATGATTTGCATGGGAAGATCAAAACAATATAAAATCGTCAAGACGCCGCAGATTGTTTTTGAGCCTACCATTTTACCGGTACAAGGTATTTTGATCGCACGAAGTTTGCATCAAAATAATGAAATTGTATCTATAAGACTAATGAATTTGACTCAGAGTGAAATTAAACTAAATGAGAAAACAAAGTTAGGAGAAGTTTTTGAAGTTGATATTTCAATTATTCAGATAAAGATAGCTGTATTTCCGTTATAAGTAATGAAGATTCAAATGAAATTTTAAAACAGTTAGGATTAGACAATATTAATATAGATAGTGATAGAAAATTAGTTAAGTTAATTAAAAGTTATATCGATATATTTAAGAAACCGACTGAAAAATTAACCTGTACAGCAAAAGTCAAACATCATATTATTACTGAAAATGTACCGCCAATTTCTAAGCGTACATATCGAGTACCATTTCATCGCAGAGAAATTTTAAATAAAAAAAATCAAGACTTACTTGATGATGAAATAATTGTGGAAAGCCAGTCACCTTGGTCATTTCCATGTATTTTAGTAGAAAAACGAAATTATCCAGGCGAGGAAACTGAATTTAGATTATGCATTGATTATAGAACATTAAATTCAATCACAAAAACTGATTATTTTCCTTTACCGCACTTACAAGACACTATTGATCAACTAACAGGATCATGTTTATTTTCAACAATGGATTTAGCAAGTGACTACTTTCAAGTAGAATTATGTGTTTAAAAAAATGAGAGAAAATAATTTAAAATTTAAACCAACTAAATGTCATTTTATGAAAGACAAAGCAAAATATTTAGGACATATAATTTCTCAAAATGGATGTGAAGCTGATCCAGAAAAAACAGAATTAATTCGTAAATATCCTCAGCCAAAAACAGTAAAAGAAATTAGAGCATTTTTAGGATTATGTGGATTTTACAGAAAATTTGTACCACAGTTTGCTGATATTACACAACCATTGATTTATTTAACTAAAAAAGACATACCTTTTGTATAGACTGACAAGCAACAAAACTCATTTGTTATTTTAAAGCAAGCTTTAATTACACCACCTATATTAAAATATCCAGATTTTAATAGACCATTATTTTATTCTAGTTACCGATGCTAGTGATGTAGCAATAAGCGGAATTTTATGTCAAAAGTATAATAACTTAGAACACCCGATTAGTTATGCCAGCAGAACTTTAAATGCTGCTGAAAGAAATTATTAAAAAAATTAAAAAATTTACAAAATACAGACAGAAACATTCTTAATATTATTTCAAATATTAAAAATATAGATGAAGATTTATTCTATTTAGATTCAGATGGTATTTTATATAAAAAACGAGTAAATGATGAAAGAAACGACAAAATTGTAGTACCAATTTCTATAAAATCAGAAATTCTACATATATGTATCACAATTCTTCATTAGCGTCTCATGGAGGTCAAAGAAAAACTTTAGAATTAATTAGAAAACATTTCTATTGGAAAAATATGTCTACAGAAGTTAAACAATATTGTTTCGAATGTCATTCTTGTAATTTAAGAATGAATATTCTTGCACTTGTTGCAGAATGAGTACATTCTCAAATTAAAATTAGTTCAAGAATGTTATTATTCTAAAATAGTATTAGAAAAAAATTATAATCCGCCAGCTAATTTACAAAAATTACCTGTGCCAAATTCGGTTTTCGGTAGAATATCATTAGATATTGTAGGACCACTAAATCGAACTCGAAATGAAAATAAATACATTTTAACTTGTATGGATTACTTAAGGAGATTTCCAGAATGTGTAGCAATACCTGATATTCATGCAAATACTGTTGCTAAAGCCTTTGTAATTAATATTATTACTAAATATGGAACACCTAGAGAAATCTTAACAGATTGTGGTAGTCAGTTTGTTTCTAAACTATTTAAAGAAATTTGTAAAATTCTTGAAATTAATAAATTAAAAACTACACATTACCATCCAGCTTGTAATGGAGTAGTTGAAAGAATGCATAAATGGTGAATGGGGATGGTGCTCACTCTTCCGCCGAAATGGTCTCCATGGAAACGGAGGAAGTCAGTAGCATACCTCCAACCGAGACATCTCCTCAAGATGTCTTGACTAGTGGAGGAAACTGCGAACCTGAAGTAAACACGACACTCGTAGAAACGGAGGGGGCGAAGCTACTCAAAAAACGCCCGAGGAACCATCTGGTGGGAACTCGGGTTAAATAATACAAACAACTCATATCAAAGAGCTAAAATTTGTACAAATAAATTTGCAACATAGCAAAGCGGCGTCATTTCTTGTAGGACGTCAAATGGCTATGGGGCAGACACACATATACCTTATACAGGAACCTTGGATAAACAAGGGAAATATTAATGGCTTATCAGGGTGCAGAGGTAAAATACAGGTAAAACCAATGCACAAGTTTTGCTTTAGAGACTTAGTGGCAGTGCTGATACAAACGGAAGATGGGGCGGCGGATCACGTAGTGATATGTTCTGCCTATCTCCCATACGACTCACCCGGGCCTCTTCCTTCCACGGAACTTGAGGACCTAGTGAACTTTTGTGAAGACAAAAAGTATGACCGTCTAATAGGATGCGACGCTAACTCTCACCACTCGGTGTGGGGTAGTACTAATATTAATATGAGAGGAGAAAAATTTCTGAAGTATTTACATACAACAGATTTAAACCTGCTCAATCAAGGCAGAGCTCCAACCTTTGTCTCTACGAGAAGGCAGGAAACAATTGACATCCCACTGAGCTCTGACAGACTATCTCAGAAGATTGTTAACTGGCATGTGTCTAGTGAGCCGTCGCTATCGGATCACAGATAAATTGTCTTTAAAATGGCTAGAAGAACTGACTTAACAGTCAAGTACCGTAACCCAAAAAAGACAAATTGGGACAGCTATAGAGCGTCTCTAAAACTCAAACTCAGCAAACTTCCTCCAACGCCGCGCAAAGCGTGCGAAACTGAAATGTTTGTTAACAACGTGCAAAAAGCCGTTGTTTCTTCATACGCTGAAAACTGCCCCTTGCGGGTTCAAAAGCAGGGTAAATGAGTTTCTTGGTGGAATCCACATATCCAGTCACTAGGAGTAGAAACACGCAAACTACTGAGAATAGCGCTGCGGACCCAAAATGCTACCGTTTGGAGTAGCTACAAACGAGAAAACTGAAAAACTTATTGTTCTGAAATAGAAGGGTTACCAGAGGCCCTCAGAGTAACCAAGATACTGGCAAAAAACAGTAACGCCAAACTGACAACGCTCAGGCTCCCGTCAGGGGAACTCACGTCCACTGCAGAGGAGACTCTGCGTCGTTTGACAGCCGTTTACTTTCCGGGCTCCGGGATTCCTAGGAGGCTGCCACCTTGGGCTCCTAGCTCCAGGGCTTGCCCAATAGACTGGGAACTCGCCTCAAAGGTGGTATCTTACGACAGAATCAAATGGGCAATTTACTCCTTTGAGAGGTACAAATGCGCGGGCTTAGATGGCATCATTTCGGCTCTGTTACAAGAGACGGGTGACTGCTTGCTGGGACCGCTTTACCACCTCATCCGCTCCTGCATAGCCATGGGCTACATACCTGTGGCGTGGAGAGCGGTGAGAGTGGTTTTTATTCCCAAAGCAATTCGTACAAGCTACGACCAGGCCAAGGACTTTCGACTTATAAGCCTGACCTCCTTCCTGTTGAAAACAGCGGAAAGACTGGTTGATAGGTACATCAGAGACGGGGCTTTAGCAAGGCAACCACTTCACAGCCATCAGCATGCATACCAGTCGGGACGATCAGTGATAGAACCCACTTTGATTAGATGGATCGACAGAATGCTAAGCGAGCGTACTGTTGTGTCTTCGCTCGAAGGTGAAACTGTGGAGGTCAAAGTCAACAAAGGATGTCCGCAGGGGGGTGTACTATCACCCGTACTGTGCTGGTCGTTGATAAACTCATACAAGCCCTCAACCTCTCGGGCGTATACGCACAGGGACACGCAGACGACATTGTCATCCTGGCCACTGGCAAGTTTCCGAACGTAGTTTCGGAGATAATGTCAAGTGCACTAAAAACTGTCACCGAATGGTGCGCGGCTAGGGAACTGTCGGTCAACCCGACCAAAACAGTGACTGTGCCGTTCACAACTAGACGCAAATTCTCCTTTAAGGAATCCCAACTTGCGGGTCAACTGCTCAAATTCTCGGATTCAGTCAAGTATCTAGGAATCATCCTGGATAAGAGCCTGGCTTGGGGAAAGCATATTGAGAGACAAAGCAAAAGGGCAACCGCATCTCTATGGATGTGCAGCAGAACCTTTGGTCCAACTGGGGATTAAAACCTAGGATTATTCATTGGATATACACCATATGGTTATAAAACCGATTATAACGTATGGGGCACTTGTTTGGTGGACAGCCTGCAGGCGGGGCACTATTCAAAACCAACTTACCAAAATACAACGGCAAACACTGCTTTGCATAACTGGAGCTATGCGAACCACTCCGACTGCGGTACTGCGGGCGCTAATTGGACTCATGCCGCTTCACCTTAGCGTGGAAGCTGAGGCCAGGAAAGCAGCTTTCAGGCTGCCATGTTGGAACAGCAACCTGCTGATAAGCCAAACGGGCCATGTTAAAATATGGTCAATCTTGTCTAACTCACACATCTCTTCAACCATGAGGAGTGACAGATGTGGAGTATTCTACAGCTTTGAAAGAAGTTTCAAATTGTGCTTACCATCCATAGAAGAATGGCTTGCGAAACCAAAGGCACTACTCAAACCTGGAGAACTGGTCTGGTATACGGACGGCTTTAGGTCGGATGTAGGGGCTGGTGCAAGCATTACATGCGATAGACCCAGCTGTCAGGTACTACCGCTGGGCACTAACACAACTAAGTTCCAGGCAGAGATCACGGCTATTTTGGCCTGTGCGTAGGAAATCATAAGCAGGGGTGTCCGCAAAAAGAACCTCACAATTTGCACGGGCAGTCAAGCCGTAATGCTAGCTCTGGGTGCATACCAAGGCAACTCGATACTGCTGCGGGATTGCAAAGGGGCACTAAACAAGCTAAGGTTCCGGCACAAGCCTTAGCGCGGGAAGGATCCACCTCAACACTGGTTGGACCAGAACCGACTTGCGGCATCTCTCCAAACACGGTTAAGACCGAAATAGGGAGATGTTTTAATCAAAAGTTCAACCAAACGTGGATGGGCCTTGAGGGCTTGCGACAGAGCAAGCACTTTATTGAAGGACTTTCCACCACAAGGTCACAAGCCTTATTGGGAATGAGTAAAAACCAGTTACGGAGCGCCGTCGCAATTCTGACAGGACCTTGTACTCTAAACAAGCACCTGCACACCATGGGCCTGATCGCGGACGCCACGTGCAGGTGTTGCTTGGAAGAGAAAGAAACACCTTTTCACATCATCTCCACTTGTCCGGCACTCACGGACATCAGAGAAAACCTACTGGGTGACAGACTCCTGGCACCCTCAACTGTGACGAACCTACCTGTAGGCAAGCTGCTGTCCTTCATGGACAGGGTAGGCCTGGAGGTGAGGAATACTCACTGAAAAGATACAAAACGCAATGGGCCTTGTTTTGGCCTGAGCGTTTTAAATTTTTCATTTCACAAGGGCCACTTGCTCCGGTTAGCAGAAGCGCCGGCTTGTTCCGGTTAGCACAAGCGCCGGCTACGCCCCCCAAAAAAAATAAAAAACAAAAAATGCATAAATCACTTAAAACAATGTTATCACATTATATAACTGAAGATAATAATTGTTGGGATAAATGGTTGCCTTTTGCTACCATGGCTTATAGAAATCACATTCACCAATCAACAAATTAAACACCTTTTTTCTTAATGTTTGGGAGAGATATGGAATTGCCTCAACATAGCTTAATTAATTCAAAAAACGTTAAATACGATCTTGATGAAAATTACGCTACAGAAATGCTGAAACGAATGCAAATTGCGCACGATAAAGCAATATCATCACTAAATAAAACCGCGAATAAACAGACAGAGAAAGTTAGTAAAAAGGCTAAAGATAGAAAATTTGAATAGGTGATAAAGTTTATTTGTTTACTCCTGCTGTAAGACAAATTCAACTAGCTGCCAAATTTCAACCTAAATGGTCAGGGCCTTATAGAATTATAGAAATAAAAAGCCCAGTTATCTATAAAATAAAAGAATTAACTGGTAGAAAAGAACATATGGTTCATGTAAATAGACTCAAATTATGTTTAAATCAAAAGGATGAAATTAGAAGGATGTTATCTTATCACCTATTCCTAGTGAAAATGACGAGAATGAAGACACATTTTTACCTTGTAGTATGCCGCCTATTAATAACAATGAAGATAATAGAGATTTAGCTAGACAATTAGAAATAATCGAATCACCTATAGTTAGAAATGTCGAAATTAATGATAATATTAGTGAGAATAGTATTAATTCATTAAGTAGAAGTAGTATAGTTACGCAACTGCTAGTGGATCAAGTACTGAAAATGACCTTAATTATTCTGAAAATTATTATTATTCTAATTTGGAATTAGAAAACTGTAATTTAAAAAGATGTCACACAATATTAATAAGTAGTGACACTGACAAATATGTTGCTATGATAAATTATACTCGCTATAACTATCTCTTTCTAATGCCTTTATAAAAAGAGATAGTTATAGCAAGTATAATTTTATATTCACTAGTTACGATATTGTTTATTATATCCGATATGATAGGGTCTGAGCTATGCGTTTCAGGTGTCCTAAACAGGTTCTAGTTGGCCATGAGTTATATTGTCACAAAGATATACCTCAAATCCAATATTTATTTATTAGTTTATAATTATTTATTTTTATTAATTGTTTGGTATGTCAGCGTTCCCGTCGAATAGATAGCTCGAAGTATTTTTATCCCCGCTAGGCGGTTGTAACTTAATCCTTGTACATTTGAAAGCTGAATTGGTTTTAAATGCATTTGAAGCATCTGGAACATTTTCCTATTCGGAGTATTCCAATTATACCATGGCATGCTGTACGCACTAAATAATACACTTTTATTCTAAAATAAATAAATAAGTAAATAATTATTTTTAAATATGGATTAAACAGTCTTTTACTAAATTTTCAACTTCTTCACCCCAGTGAATTGTAATTGCAGCTGCAGCTGTACACGAAGTACTTAGTACCAATACTCGAAGGATGTTTATGTGTTCAAATTTCTACAATCAGTTAATATAAGAATTGTTAATATAATTCCAAAATTAATACTACATTAATGCATAGAAATATTGCTCCCAATCCAAAAGCAATAGTAGCAACCACTACTGGTGCAATTACACTTTGAACAATATTTTTAAACAATCCAATTAAGCTGCAAAGTAATTAAATTACATTCAAATTAATAAATCTATTTTTTGTTACTAGATCAGTTGAATGTGTCTCTTGATAAGAAATTTTAGTCGTCCATTAATTAGTTGTTGGTAATTATGGTCGTGTATTAAAAAATAATTGTATTTAATTCTGTAGTCTTTCGAAATGTGATTCAAATATTCTTCAAAGAGTAACATTTGGTGCTTGATTTTCAACCCAAAATAGCAAATCTCAAAAGTAAGAGTGTGCATAATATAACAGCTTGCTGAAGAACTCAGAAAAACAATTATTCGAAAGAGTAGTTCGTAATTTGGGTAGTTTAAATGGACATATTCAATGGGGTAGAACATGTATCGACCATTATCCATCAGCGCTAAAGAACAAAAATAACTACCACCAAAAACAGTGAAAGTTATCTGAAGTTTAATTCCAATTAGCCATAGTTTTACATTTTCTTCTATTTTTGATTGCAATCTAACTCCTGCACATTCAATCGGCCACGATAAAGTGACAATATTTTTGAAGGCTATTTTTACATTTTCTTTACTTTTTATGAAGGTGATTGCAATAGTTAATCCCTAAAATGGATATTAAATTTGGTCAATTCAGACTTTTTATACTTACCATTAAACATTGAAAGAAACAGGGTGAATAGCGCATGAAGAAGTAGGTGTCAAATTTTTCCAGGAATAAAATAACATGAGAAATGATGGATAGCATCAATAAGACGCAAATCGTTAGCTGTAGATAATTGAATGGCTTTCGACTGGGAAGCAATGCAGCTCTGGCTATAAAGCTCAGATTGTCTGAGACTGCAGTTGGTTTTGGTAACCAGTCCATCTTTACTAGGATCTAGCTTTTTTACAGCTTTTATACAAAATTGTCGAGGCGAAGTTTAGTTTTTTTTTATTTATTTTTGACATCAATATATCGTTTAAATCACATTAAACATGTCTTTCTTGTTTTTTTTCTTCAATTGTATGTATTGTACTCTTAGTTAATGTTTTGTAATTAAAATATATTATTTCATTTCAATTATCTAGATTTCTTTTTGTGTTTATTATTAAATTAATTACAAGTATTTTAAATACTCGTTTGTGGTTTAAGCAAGAGAAAATTCAACATGCATACGTAGTGAAGATTGACCTTTTTATTTTGATCGCCAGAGGTCGCATTGTTAGATTCGAGCCCACCACTACCGCCTCACACTAACAGACTTTTACCAGAAAACTGATATATTTAAGACGACGTGCAATATTTTCGAATAAAATTTTTGCACAAACCGTAATTGTTTGATAATGGCTGGCGCTACTGCATTTTTACTAACAGGTAAGTAGAACAATGGTTTAAGAGGAGTACTTCGGCTGAGCTCCCATTTCAGCGCGTCTAACTGGAACGCATGCTCTTCTTATGGAAAAATCACTGCCACTCGGTGTGGGGCCCACAGGAAAACTACTGAATCAATTTTAAATATTTAAAATAATATACATTCTAGAAACATTAATCTACTCCGAGATCTACTCTTTTAATGGAACAAAGTTTTTATAGTTCATTGTAAAAAAAGATACAGCTACTCGAAGTTAATATAGTTGATATTTCAAATACAAAATAATATAAATTTCACTTTGTCCATTGCAATCGCAGATAAATCAATTCAGATTATATATCAGTTTAAATATTGAAAATTGATTCTTTAGTTTTTAAGATTGCCCTACACCCAATTTGAATTTTTTTATCATATTTTGAACGAGAATCATCGTTAGAGTGCCTGTTTAGTGCTCTGTAGATGGCTATACGGACGCTCAAACGCAAGATGGCTTGTTGCGTCTCATTTCAACACATGCAAATATACTCCAATTCTAGTATCATGTTAATATTTTTGTTCTAACTCTAATAAAAGAGATGAAGGGTATTGTTTATCGCTTCCACAATTTGCGTTAGCTTTAAAAAGTCCTCCTCTTAATATAAAAATTAATTTATAGGATAATGTGAAAAAAATATTTGTTCTTTACAGCTCTACTTCTTTTTATCATTTGCACTGATAATGTGATTGGTGACTGTTTATCAGAAAGATTTGGAGGTCCTTGTTTGGGTACAGCGATTTGGCACGTTTGGCACGATGAAAACAATCTTTCAATTTTGTTCCAGAAATCTATAAGCCTATGAAAAAATAAAACTCGTTACCCCAAACAACATATAAAAATTTAGTTGTGCACAAATTTCTCTACTATTTTGCTGAGCGAATTTGCATTCTTCACTTATCCAAGTTTTAAATTTGTTTCGCAATGTTTAAAGTAATTTTTGCTGTTGTATTCATGGTCATCGAGAATTATGGAGGAGAAGGTGCACCGCCTGGAATCGAAAATTTGTTGCCGGAGACGGATGAGCTGTTGACCATCCTTCACCTGCTACCAGTGGACAAGATCAACGGCGTAACCAAGAATCATTCCTTGTATGATCAAAAATTTCAAGCCGCTGTTAAGTACATTCAAAGTAAGGAATGGGTTGATTTGGTGAAATCTGTAAGAGCCACCCCGCAATATATTTCTTTCAACAATCGCTTGAAAAATAAGGTTGGAGTTGATATTACCAAATTTTTTAATTGCATTTGGTACTATTTTAACAACACACAAATTGAGGCTAAAGTTGATCCAGGCGGAAAAATGAGTTTATCTAGTTACATTCTGGATCTGAAAAGAAATATTCCCGCTGCCGACGTTGTCAAAGTTGTCTATCAGCGCAACCAGAATTTTGCAAAAAAATATTTAGTATTGGCTAGCCACGAAACTTATAACGTAGTGCAAGCTTTACGTGCTACTCGAGAATACAATAAAATTAATAATCAACTGATTCAAATGGGTATATTTCTAGATGACCAATGGGATGCCATAAATGTTTTTTTTGAATGGCACATCAATTACCATTAATTTGATGATTTTTTTTGTTTATTTTTTTTGTTATTTTAAGTGTTTCAAGATTTTTATATTATTTGAATTTTTCGCCTGACTTTTTTAAAATAAATGTTAAATGCTCAATGTTTTTTTTCAACCATGATTCCGGCCAGCAATCAATAACGATCAATGTTGTGTTCCCGGAACTAAAATCCACGTTGAATCCCGACCAGTATTAATAATAATAACCATGAGTTAAGGGTCCATCAACGGCTGTCTCGAAGTTGTCTGCAACCAGCATTACATCATAGAGATAAGAGCGCGAATGATTGGCGAGAGCTTAGGAAAGACTGAGAAAAATATATAATAAACACGCGTATTTATATATAGTGTATTTCGGTTATCCGTTGATGATTTTTGATGAAAATCATCTCAAAACATACTGAAAAGATTAATCTGTTTCCCAAAGCTTTTTATTTTTTAAATAGTGAATAATTAAAGACATATTTGACAATCAAAAATAAATTAACATGATTAATTAAAATTATTCAAATTTAGTGAGCTTCGTGCCCTAGAGAATTTTTTTTTTAATGTTTTGACATGATTTTTGTTATAAACTATCAACGCATAACCCAAATACAGTAATTATAAATACGCGTGTTTATTACATATTTTTCTCACTCTCTCCTAAGCATTTGGCAATCATTCGCGCTTTTTTTCTCTATAATGCAATGCTGGTTGCAGACAACTTCGAGACAGCCGGTGAAGGACCGTTAAATTTTAATATGTGAATACTGAAATATGTGTGGTGATCTAGACGATTATAAAATATGAATTAAATATTAAATAAACTTGAAATGACTCTCAATAAGAATCTTCATGACTTGAGCTCTCAATATTGTTATACAGCTGCAAATAATTCCCAGAAATAAATACAGATCGTAGAAAAAATAAACACCTGCAAAATGATAGGTCAAGCCTACTCCAACTAGAGTGAAATTAACCAATAGGGTTTGTAGAAGGAATTTAAGTGCAGACTCAGCAGAAAATTAGCCAATTATATTGTCTCAGAAGATCCTACCAAAAAATAATAAAAGTAGGAGAAATGCTATAAAAAGGACTGCAACGAGAATAAGAGCAATCGAGAAAAGTCATATTTTACAAAGTAACTGGTCAAAATCGTAGTCGGTCAAAAGAACATACAAAAAGTAATAAAAGTCTAAATTGCCACTAACTTCACCTAGAAAGAAATTATACGAGAGTTGTCTAAAATAGGCTAAGTGAACTTTTGTAATTTCCGAAATCATTATTATTTTGTATTTTGAATAAATATCAAAGTTAAATCCGAATCGAGTATTTTATTGAACGTTCATCCGTGATCAATCCCCGAAGGAAGAAAGCATCTTGAAGCCAAGAAGACGAACCCGATAACAGCGTAAATGATCAACCGCTCACAACAGCCCAAGTCCAACCGCTCAGAATTGCCAATGATTCTGCCGACGCACCTAAGTAGTAAGTCAATTTAAAAATTAATACATTGGCTGGTGTCAGAAACAACATTGAAGTGCTAAAGAACGCGACAAAAACACCGATCATTACATATGTAATAACCCTATTGCTGGGTCTGAATGAAATATTTAACAACTATAACAAGAATTTAGGTAAAATAGGTGTATACTGATGTACAGTTAGATAAAATAGGTGTAGAATAGATGTATGTATAATGCTTACCTGCGTCGGTAACAACCCTTTAATTATACGAGTAATTAAAATTTGGCGCTAGTAGACTACGCCACACAAAATACGCTTAATGAGATTTTTTTTTTACATAGGGCGTTATGTGTGTTGCCTATACACTAGCACCAAATTTAAAAAATCTAATTTAAATAATTAATCACCATTCTTGCAGATTTGCAACTTTCTATTGTATATAAACATTATCCCCAAAAACTATCAATAATGAAGTAGCGTTCAAAGGCTTGAAAAAATTTATATACGCCTTCGTAAAGCCTAATAAAGGGTTAGATTTTTTGAAAGCAGAATGCACCCCTAAATGTTATTTATTATTCACGGGCTAACCATGCAGAATGCATACAGTATAGTAACCCTGTTCGCTGTGCAATTTATTATGTATATTTTACTTGTGATCTGACAATGTTATAGTATTAATAATAGCTCTCTAAGCATTCACGCTCATTACGGGCTTTAAGCTTTTAAATATGTAAACCTACATTCTAAGCACTACTCGTAGGATTTAATAACAAAAAGGGGCCACTTGTGAATTAATTGATTACTTATTAATTTGCTTTATTTAAGAAAGAAAATTTGAGAAAATTCAAATTTAAATGCAACCAATATTCAAAATACGAAAACAGTTATAGTACCCTATCCAGTGCTTATAAGAACCAAATTAATCAATTGGGTTTAATTCAGTAGGTAACAGCATAAATTATATTATATTGTATAGCAGAAATATACATTATGCTATAACTGGATTAAATTTTACACCAACTGTTCTCATGGTTTTTGTACAAAAATTCGTTTCCTATCCATGAATGTAAATGTAATATTTACTATGTCAATTCAGTGTCACCCTATTACCAATTCTGAGGTTTAAATTCGTCATAATCCGAGGATCAGTACAGTTTCGGGGGTAGAGAATGAAAAAACTTATAATGTTCTAAATTAACCCAAATCCATGAGCACACAATGAATTATTCATGTAATCATATTAGTGTGTGGAATTTTTTCTCAAATTTTATGGCAAATCTTCTCGTTTTTAGTACCATCATATACCCAATTCCCACGTGAAAACATATTTTCAAGTAGGCAATACTCTGTTATCCTTATAGTTAAGTGTTACACTTACTAAAATCTAAAAAATGATCCTATTTAATAGGTCCTAAATATACAACGACATAATAATTATATTAAAAGCGTATCAATAGGTTTGGTCATGTCGGACAAATTAGCACTTTAAATGTATTCATAAAACGCCGAGTAAAACGCCTTTAGATAAACGATGGCACGCGTTTAGCGCACGCTTCCAATATCCCTAGATAAATGATATGCTGGTGTAAATGTCGGTCACACTTTTTTCTAAAAACGAAACCCTCAAAGTCACGTGTTGATGGTAGTAGTGGTATATTTTGGTTTTTAGATTTTTATAAGAATATTTTGTTATTAAATTGGTTGAGCGTGTTTTTTAACTGCGAAAATCTAATTTTTAGCGACACAGTCAGTTTTTGTTAATGAAATCCCGGCCCTTTCGCCAAAATTAAAAATATTTTTTAATTTTACTTTCTAGTATAAATTCCGAAGACTTTAGTATACATTTCTTTTTAGTCTGAATTGAAAAAAGAGCGCAACTGTAAGGCCACAATAAAAATAGAGAAAGATACACAACCCTTATACCTTTCTCCAAATGCTCTATACTCAACAATGACATAATAGATTATTCAACATATGCTTATCAACAATGCATGTAAACTAGATTTTTCAATTTTTTTTATAAAAATCAACTAGTCTATGAAAAAACAAAACTCTTTACCCCTAACAACATAATAAAAAGTTAGTGGTGCATAAATTGCTCTACCATTTCGCTGAGCAAATTTGCATTCTTCACTTATCCAAGTTTTAAATTTGCTTTGCAATGTTTAAAGTAATTTTTGTTCTTGCTGTATTCATGGTCATCGAGAACAATGAAGGAGAAGGTGCACCTGCTGAAGTCAAAAGTTTGTTGTTGGAGAAGGATGAGCTGTTGAGCATCCTGCAGATGCTGCCAATGGACAAGATCAACGACGTGACCAAGAATCATTCCTTGTATGATCAAGAATTTCAAGCCGCTGTTAAGTACATTCAAAGTAAGGAATGGGTTGATTTGGTGAAATCTGTGGGAGCCACGCCGCAATATATTTCTTTCAATAATTATTTGAAAAATGAGGTTGGAGTTGATATTAGCAAATTTTTTAACTGCACTTGGCACTATTTTAACAACATACAAATTGACGCTAAAGTTGATCCAAGGGCCAAAATGAGTTTTGCTAGTTACATTCTGGACCTGGAAAAGAATATTCCCGCTGCTGACGTTATCAAAATTGTCTACAATAAGTATCAGTGGAACCGGAATTTTGGAAAAATGTATTTAGCACTGGCTAGCAACGAAACTTTTAATTTGGTGAAAGATCTACGTGCTACTCGAGAATACAATAAATTTAATAATCAACTCATTAACATGGGTATGTCTCTGGATGGCCAATGGGACGCCATAAATGTTTTTCTTGGATGGGACACCAATTTCAAGTCTGTTTATTAATTTGATGAGTTTTTCGCTTATTTTTATTGTTATTTCGAGTGCTTCAAGATTTTTATATTGTACGTACAATTATTTGTATTTTTCGATTGACTTTTGTAAATAAATGTTAAATGTTCTTTTTTTTTTTAATAATATAAGCAAAAAAAATATTGGCTTGATGCCTAGCTGATCATTATTTTATTTATAAATCTGAGTTTGTTGATCATTTTGTTTCGGTCTATTACTAGGTCTATTACTTCTTCATGTCCAAATCCAAAGCATATTATATAAGTTTTAAATGATGTGTCGTAAATATAGCATGCACACTTCTAAAATTGATAAGCGTTAAAATCGGACTGTTAAATCACGATTTGCTTAACAGGTGCGCACGTGGTGGTTGTTCGCCCCCTTAGCACATAAACAGAACCATTCATTTGTAACCCCCTTTATTATGCATGTTATAACAGTACAGTGGTAGTTGGTTGGTGGTGGTGGAGTTTGACTTGGGCCCACTACAAAATCTATAACATCTGAAGTACGCGTTGCTTGCGTGCACCCCTGAAGCTGAACCCATTCATTGTTAGCACAATTTATAGTCCAGCATCGTATTCATATTGTTTATGATATTTTTGCTAAACAAATATATTTTGAAAAATAAAATTACCTTTTTTTTATACATATAATTCAGTTTTAAATAGCAAATATTCCAATTTTTAAAATAATGCACAATAAAAATAAAAATGAACCCGTTAAACAATAATTAAACTTAAATATTACATTTATTCAGAGAGTTTTATTAGAAAATTTTAATATTTTTTTTTCTCAAAAAAAATTCAAAAAATTAAATTATACTTATTTATAATTAATAGTTATTTATTAGACTAGTGAGTAATATTACATATAAGTCACGAAAGAAAAGTTTAGTCCACAAGCCCGAAGGGCGAGTGGGCTAATTCTCTTGAGTGACTTATATGTAATTACTCACGTGTTTAATACAAAATTTTATCTAAAACTTTTATTAAATCGTATTTTTAAAATAATAAATTAAATTAGAAAAACGTCATTATTTGAAAATTGATAATTTTGATCACAGAAGGCTGGTTGTCAGAAAACTGTGGTTGTCATGTTGAAAACCGAATTTGTTTACTAAAAGAATACATCAAAATGGAGAATTGTGAAATTCCTATCGAAATTTTACAAGAAGCAAACGAAGCCACAGCTTGTTTAATTCCGGAAAAGTCCAAAAAATCTTATAACAAAGAATTTCAAGAATACGGTACCTTTAAAACAACTTTTAATAAATAGTGAGTATCAGTGCATTTTCACTCACTAGTGAGATAAAGTATACTTTAAATCACTACTTTTGTCCACTAGTGAGTTATGGCCTACTTTATAATTTAAATTCTAATCAATAACAAACACATTATCTGACAGTTTTGGATAAACATATTTTAAACTATTAAAAAAATATTCAAAAATATAAAGAAATATAAATTTATTCACTTTGAAAAATAGTTTAAATATTTTCACAAAAAATAAGAACCCGTTAAACGGTTAAACAAGTATAATTCAATTTGGTTATTTATTTTTTTAAGGACCTATTTACAATTTATACCACACAGCTTAAAAAGTCCTCGGGCTATTAGAAAAATAATCTACATACATAGTTGTTTGAAAATATATTCAAAGCATGTCAAAATCCAAATGTAAACCCAAAATAAAAGTAATCCTGCCCTGAAGGAAGGATATACACAGGGGGTAGGACGTATTTGGGGTTGTTCTGGTCGGGTGATCAAGGCAGCTGCAATTTACCGTTTCTTTTACTAGTATGGTATAGTATTTCTACTAGGCCCAGTATAGCCGGCACTGATTTATGTTTGCAGGTCCTTTTTCTATGACTTATTGTACACAAAATGCCACCGTGAAATTTTACATTCAAATATATGAGTTACGCTTGTAATTTCAATTTCCGTAAATATAAGTTAATTTTACGAAAAGTAGAAATTGATTATAATAATGTGTGACGAATTTAAAGTCAAAAATCACTGCTAACTTTCAGTAAAATAGAATGAAATATTTTTTTTTATTTTTTTATCATTAATAATTGAATATAAGTACTAAATAATCTAATTAAATATAAAAATAATCAGTTTTCAATCAAATAGTAGATTTTTCTATTTTTATTTTATTTTTCTTCTATATACTCCCTAATTTCCAAATTCAATTAAATTTTTGGGAACTAATAGAATAATTGTTTTCTTATACAGTGACTCTATTTTTCCAACATTATTAGTTAAGTAAGTACATATAGAAAACTAATGTTTGCTTTAGACTTGTCGTGGTGAATTTTATTCACCCTATAAATTTATACATGTAGCCTAATCTCTTGTTAGTATCGAGACAATAGAATTTGGAATTACTATTTGAGGCCCCTGTCATTGTGCCCATGAGGCCTTTTTGTAGAAAATATTTTATGTTCATTGAGCTTTGTATAACGTTTTCTTCTTTTTCTAACGCTTTACTCCTATATGCGAAAATGCTACTGGTTTAGTAAAATTTGTTCAAATTCAGCTAGTTAACAAATTGTTTATGACTTCATACAGCATGACTAGTATTCTACCTCTCTATATCGGCCAGAAAGTTTGTTTTTCCGGTCTAGGTCGGCAAAGTGTTTTTTATAGTTGCGGAATTGTTATCAAGATTATTTGAGTGAAATTCAGTGAAGTTCGATTTCAAAATGTAAATCAAGCAACTTATTTATCATTTAAATAATCATTTATGTACTAAAACGAGTATTGTATGGTTGATTATAACTTCGCAATTTTTAATATGTGTTAAAGTATCCATATTTTTAAAATATTTATGGCATTTGTCAAAAAAACATTATTATAAAAAATTTATTAATTTTGCTTTGTCCATTTATTATTTTGCAATTATTTATAGATATTGATTCCAAACAGAAGTCGACACAAAAAACATTGTACGTAACGCGTTTGGAAAAACTTCTTGCAGGCTTGGCAGACTTTCAAACTTGTCTGCTTGTCCTGCAAAAGAGCACTTTCCGACCTTGTTACGTAAACTATTACAAAAATTCAAAAAAAAATATTCAAATTTTAAATACTTTTTGTTGATCTATTTTAATGTTCTTTTAATAAATATACTTATACCTAATTTAAAAAAAAATTACCACAAAATTAAATTCATAAAAAAAAGTTCTTATACCAACTTGTATTTGTTTTTCTTTTCATATCAATAATTTAAAAAAATCGATTTTTCTTCATTAGAATATTGTAAAATTTGGGATTCATGATTCATCCTCAACAGTAAACAGTAGCGAACATTGTATAGCCGGATTTACCTGTAGATTATTCCAACTGAAAACGTTTCAATACCTAAAAAGTGTCAACACCCGGTGTGATTTTGTATTGAAGCGTTCGCTCGACCAAATTTAAACCATCCTCTATTTTTTATGATCAATTTGTTTCTATCCGCTGAACTCACCTTTTCTATTTTCCAGATTTTTCGTAAAAAGGAAAAAATCAATTCATAAACATCTGCTCTAAAAAACTGTTATAAATATCAAATTTCCAATATTTGGTACTTTTAGGGAACAACACGACCGCATCTAATGATATGTAAATAAATTATACTTTACATAAACCAATTATCATCATCACATGTAACATAATATTATCAAATATGAAAAGTTTAAAAAAGGAAGGAATCGTAGGACAGATGGCTTGAGAATCGAGCATAGAGTAGAAATTTAATTATTCAAAGGGAGCAAATAATTGCTATTGGCAATCAGTGTTCGGAAGAGGGTGGCCCGCTTTGTACTTGTGGCCTATCAATTTTAAGCTTTATGTTAAGGGAGATTTAGTAGAAAATAACTCCCCGAAATATTTATTCTCTTCGACAGATCAAATATATACTTGACTTTAGCAGACGAAAAATGAATAAACAATTAACCGTTTTATTTATTTGTATTTGTTCTAATCATTAACATATTTTTCATTTTTCAAAGTGAAAAGTTTTTCCAATGTATAAAAATTCAAAATGTATTATTATACCAAAAATATTATTGTATTCGAAAATATTCTAATAAAAAGCTTATTATAGTTATTTTTTGAACTTCTACTATCCACACGTGACTTCGAGTGCTTGGTTTTTAAAGAAAGTGTGACTGACATTTACACCAGCATATCATTTATCTAGGGACTTTAGAAGCGTGCGCTAAACGCGTGCCATCGTTTATCTAAACGCGTTTTATGAATACATTTAAAGAGCTAATTGTCTGACATGACCAAATCTATTGATACGCTTTTAATATAATTATTATGTAGATGTATATTTAAGACCTACTAAATTGGATCATTTTTTTACATTTTATTAAGTGTAATACTTATCTAAGGATAACAGAAGTATGGCATACTCGAAAATATGTTTTCACGTGGGAATTAAATATGTAAGCTACCCAGAGACAACATTTAAAAACTGAAACTTTTTTCAAACGCCTAGTAATAATTCTAACATTAAACAATTATTCACAAAATGTATTCAAAAATTATGAAAATATTTTCCAAATGCTTACAAAATTTATTGGTCATCAATTTACAGTAATTTCAAAAAAGTTACATTCCAAATTAAGCAGACTTAAATGTGTCCCATTGAAAGAAAAAATTCATAGCGCCCCATAACTGATCAAGCACTATATTCATTTTAACTAGTTGCTTGTTAAACTTCTTGTATTCCCGAGTAGCACGCAGAGCTTTCACAAGTTCGTCAGTTTCCTTGCTAGCAAGCACATTAAATATTTTATTAAAATTGTTGCTCTGCTCAAACATTTTGAGGATACTTCTCACAATAGTACCTGTACCAATATGAATTTCCAAATCCGTCAAGTACTTTCCAAATCTCACTTTGGTGCCTGGTGCAGGCGTACTCTTAATTTTGATGTTTTGAAAAAATGGTCCAATGCAATGAACAAATTGAGTAAGATCAATTCCAACAGTTTTTAAATGATTGTTAAGTGCACTATATTGCCGTGTGGCTCCTACAGATTTGACTAAATTAGTCCATTCGTTACTTTGGACGTACTTTACAGCGGCTTGAAATTGATGATCGCATAATGAATGACAATTGGTCACTTCTTTGATCTTGTCCATTGGCAGCATGTGGAGGATATTCAGCAGCTCATCCTTCTGCAACAATTTTTTTTTGGATTTAGCATGTAAATTTTTTCTTTCTTTTCCTTTGATGACGATGTATACAGCCAGAACAAAAATTACTCTAAACATAGTTAATGTTAATTTAGAATTTGGACAAAAGAAGACTGTCGATAATTTATAGACTTCTAATTTTTTATCTGTTGCTAGAAGTAACAAAATTTATTTTTTCATAGGCTTGTTGATTATTTGTTAATTTTTTAAAAAAGGTTTGTTAGTTTAGGCGACTTGGACAAAATCTATTCAAAATATTAAGCTTATGTTCCAAAATAAGTGAAACTGATAATTAATTGTTAGAAAAATCTAACAAAATTTTATTAAACTAGACCGACCAAAACTTTTTCTATCAAAAAAATGTAAATGACAAAAAATAAATATTTAACTCGTATTATGAATAATTTAAAACCAAAAAAACACAAAAAAATAATAATTTATTATAAAAATCTTTGCAAAAAAAATTGGATCTTTCCCATAACGTTCCTTTCTTCAAAAATCAAAATATATTAAAATTAATATTCTAAAAATATTTCTATACAATGATTTAGTAGTTTTCAAGTGACAAATTGATGGAGCCTATAAAAAAACTTTCCTGCAATAATTTAATTGAACTAATCAATGGCATTTACTTGCGCTTCCTGAATTTAATTAAAATCGTATCTGTATAATATTGACTTAGGTGTATGTGTAAATAATGACAAAAATTATTTAATAACATATTTAGTTTGATTTTTGTTTGCTGAAAACACGTGTATATTTCATAGTAATAAAAAGTTTTATATATACGGAAGCTTTATTAATAAAAATGTATGTTACTGTCATTTTATTTGTTTAATTTGAAACAATTATTTACAAATCACTCAATGAAATTCACTACTGGCTAGATAACAAATTGATAATCAAAACACACATTTAATATTATGGATTTTATTTTTTTTCGAAAGACTTATTTGGTTTCTTTCACATCAAATGTAAAAGAAACGCACTAAATACTAATTTTCTTAAATTATTCTAGGGCATGTACCATTTAAACATTTATGATTATTTTATAAACGACTATCATCTCACTAATAAAATATAAAATTCTAGTTTTTTACACTAACATTTAAAAAAATAATTAAATTGTAAACTAAAAGAAAGGCAAAAAATACACCATCTGAGTGAACTCTACTTAATTTCAGGCCAATTAAAAATAAAATATTTAATTTGAAAACAAAAAATGTAACTGGCTGTGATCAAAACCGTAAATTATGATAAACCAATATTCCTCATTGTCTGAATAATTGGGTGTAAAGAACGTAATAAATATCCTTCGACACTTTTCCAAAAGGGTTACAGTTCCTATACAAATATTTAAAAGAAATTCGTTACGTTCAAATAATTTAATGTTTCGAAAAAAAATCGGTCGCAATTTTATTATTACATGCCTTTTTAGTAATTTTATTTATTTCATTGTACAGATGTCGGAGCGGCTCTTTTCAATCCAAAAAGGGGTAAGCACATTTCTAGCGAGAAAATTGATTTTCATACAAATCATTATTCATACGGTATTTTCTGGTACAAATATTCGAATTAGCGATAAATTAAAAACAAAAATTAAATGCTCTAATATTTGAACAAATGTTTATAACTGAAATATATTGGATATTTTTAAAAATACCATTTTTTCGAATATTTTTTGAGTCTCAAATTGATGAATACTACCGAATAATTAAATGTTTAGGAATATTTAAATTCCTAATTTTCTTTTAAATTCCAACGAGTATTACCAATTAAATGATGACATGATAACCATTCTTAAAAAAATATTAAATAAGTATTTAAAAAAAAATAATGCTTTAAAAAACCATAAACTTTTATTTGATGACCGATACATTTTTTATCTGGCTTCAAACTCGTTACAAAGCTTTAATATATTCCCTTAATGCATTTTTTTTATAAAAACAACCCTCGTTATTAGATAACTATTAAAGTATTATTTTCTGGTCCATTTATTCAAGATTCACAAGATTAGAACTTTTGTTGGCTCAATCTGATATTGTTGCTTTTAAAATAGGTACCGCTTTAAAACAGGTGGTAGTTTTTAGGGGATGCAAAGTAAGTACGTATAAACAAAATTTGTATTGCACCACAAATTGAAAATGCAAACTATTTTCTTTGAAAAGTGCTACTATGGGGGTGGTTTCTGTTATATTCAAATAAAGTGTTTATTATAAACTAGAATATGGGTGCATGTTTGAATTGTACCTTTTCCTTCTGCGCTAAACCAATGAATGCACTAGTTTGGTGCCCTAAATGAAAACTTAAACGCTGGAGGGGGCCAAACGCATATATAAATCAACCACCCTTTCTAGTGATTTTAGTGTGCAAAAAATCGAGTTCAGTATGTGTTGGTTCATTCAGTGACTAAAAAGCCAAAAATGTCGCATTTCGGAAATTTAAAATTCGATTCGATGACGTACGAAGATAGTTGTGATTCCGGTTTCGAACTCTCCTTCAAATCCGAAACATCCGAATACGCGTCCGACGATCGCAGTGACTATTTCGAATACGATTCCACACCGTTAAAAAACAAAATTATCAACAAAAATTTATACAACAAATTCCACACAGCTTTCCATAGCAGCCTTGGCGAATTCGAGCGCGAAAAAATCATCGAACCCACAACAACACATTTAGTTCCTTATGACGACAATAAGAATTGGCACCCAATTAATTGTCGCAGAAATCTCTTCGACAAAGTAGTTGAAGAAAAAGAGTTTTTCTATCCACTGTGCAATGACGAAAGCAAATCCTCGACGCCCCAGCATAAAGTGAAGAAGCGCTATGCGACTGGTAGAAATCGTGTGTCGCGCGCAAAAAGTCCGACGCAAGTGATGAAGATTAAGAAAGTGCGCCGCTTAAAAGCGAATGATCGCGAACGGAATCGCATGCATATGTTGAATGAAGCGTTGGATCGGTTGAGATGCGTTTTACCAGCATTCCCTGAAGATACAAAATTGACAAAAATCGAAACGTTGCGGTTTGCGCATAATTATATTTTCGCGATGGGTGAGGCGCTGAATGATATCGAAAAGTTTTCCACTGGCTTGGATGATAGTGTCGTTATTAATGTGGGTAATGTTACCGTTTCGATTAATAAGCATGGCAATAGCATTACGTCGAGCAATTTGCATGAGAATATGTCGAATTCGGTGGTGACCAGTGGTAGTATTACCAATGCGAGTTTTATGCAAGATTATAATGGAGGTAATCCAATCGCTTGCAACTCGAACATGATGATGATGGAATATGATAGGCAGTCGCATTATGAAGCAGAGTTTAGTCCAAACTTCGAATCTAGTCCGCCAGCTTTTTATGGCAATACTAATAATTATTATAATAATAATGTTGGGTATGATTATAATTATATTAAAGGTTGAGAGTTTTTGTAAAGTGTGTTTATTTTAATTTATATTTTATGTAAAAAAAATGTTGATGAAAATAAATACACTAGTTTATATTGGATTTGTCATTAAATATTTAATTAGAATGTAATGCAACAGAGTCTAGTCAATTTAAGATTATAAAGTGTACTTCCTATGGTTAGTCTGAAAATGTGATTTTTATTGTATGAATAATATAAGTATATTTTCTATTGAAAGAATTTGTATATATTTTAATAAATAAAATTTTCGAATTAACTTTACAAAGTACGTATCTGCAGTATTTATTTATTTTTTTACAAAAACAAATAATTAATATTATTAATTAATTATTAATATAGAATATATTTTTTAAACTATTGTAAAAATTCGGCAATTGCACAGTGTAAATAAAATCTAAAATAATATCGTAATTGCTGAAAAACTTTACAAATATCTAATTGTGGTATTACAATTGAAAAGTTTTCTACAATACCAATATAAACCTTTAGTGAAATTATTTAGGGAGTAGATAAAACCTTAAATTTTCAAAAATATATAAAATGAACTATATTTATGACCAAATACAATAAATTAATAATTATTGAAATCATTTCATCCAAAACAGTGTCAGCCACCCTCTATATAGCCACCCTCTGTCCTCTATAGTCCACTCCACTAAATTTAAATTCACCCTCTTTTCCACAAACAGAACTCTGTAACTCATAGATAAGAACCAAATTATCGATTTTGATTCATTAGGACTCGTAAAAATAGAACAGTCAATGTAAACCATAATACAAAACGAACCAGTTTTGTTTGTCTTTTAATTTTTGAACAAAACAATGCCATCGAATGCCGAATCGGGTCTACAACCGAATGTTGAAAGAGACCATACCCTGTTTGTTGGCCCAGGGCCAAATTTATCCTGGCCCAATGCAGACTACAATATCACTTATACAATACCGTTTGGTAAGCATTTTTTCAAATATTATTTCTTGATGTTTGATTAGCTGTTTCTTCGTGATTTATTTAAGGCACAGCGATGCCTTGGTGCGATTATTGGAAGGAACCGCAACATATTATTTTTCAGCTTGCTAATGTCTGTTATGTTTTGGCATACTCTTCGACTAATTCAAAAAAAGGAGTGCTTTTCATGCATTGTTGGTTGATTTTGGGTAAAGTATTTTTTATATTTTTTCTTTGGATATAGAATATGTAAAATAAAATTTTTGATTCTTCCAAAAAATAAATTATATTAATTTTAGGATTAATATTAATTTCAACTTGGTCCTGGAACGTCATCTGCGCTCCCGATGTATTTACCTGGAGCTTTGCTTTCATAGCAATGAATTTAGCACAAGTTTTCCACATCATTTATCAATTGCGACCAGTCAAGTTTGATCCCGAATTAGAGGAAGTTTATCACGCACTATTCGAGCCATTTAAAGTATTCATAAATTCATCATTTATTTAAATGTTAAAAATACAGAACACGTTTTAGCTTTCCAGGTTACAATTCAAACGAATGGTTAGTACGGAATTTGCTGATATTATGTCTCTACATGCAGGAGAAGCTTACGCCGTTCAGAATTTAACTCGTACTGATCGACTTGGTCTTCTATTATCAGGAAAGGTAAGACAACTTCAAATTGAGCAAGCATATTATCTCAAGGAACTCGACCTTGAATAATACACACCAAACAAGTTGGTCTAAAATTTGTAATTGAAGGAACTAAATAATGATCAAGGTTGAAATCCATAAGATAATTTAACAGTTCTTCACCTCTACGTTGAAAATTATTTGTGAAAAATTCAATTTTGAAATAACGTACCAATAATATGAAGAGGTTCCTATTTTAATTTTTTTATTCTTATCGAAGGTGAACGTTCTATCAGACAACCAGTTCCTCCATCCAATTCTCCCATGTGAATTTCTGGATTCTCCCGAATTCGAATCGAGTCGTAACACAGTCGATGATAAATTCAAAGTATCCATTGTAGCAGCCAGTACTTGTCGCTATTTATACTGGCAAAGATCCAATTTGGAATATCTTCTTGTTAAAGATATTTATATTGCAACCGTGCTTACCACAATTATAGCACGTGATATTACAACGAAACTTTATGCGATGAATAATAAAATTGTAACATCAAAAGGTATTGTTTTTAATATTATCAAAATAATTTAATAATACCAATAATCTTATTAGGTTCTCATTTGGATATTCGATTACCAAGCATTACCTCTTCTCTAACTTCTGGAGGAGAATACAAATCGCCAATACGAAAGAAAAAAGCTAACGGGGGTGTTTGTAATTTGTCTCCAAGGTATACTGTCGAAAATGCCAGACAAAAAGTTTACGAAAGACATCAAGAAAATGGAAATATTAGTCAGAATTCCTGTTTGAGTGAAATGCAGCCGCTCACTGAACTTCCTTCAACAGATGATTTAACTTCAAATAATGATGTGGAAAGTTGGTTGGAAACTAGTTCCAAATACCATAGTTGTGAAATTGTGGATACAGATTAGTTAATAAATAATAAAATAACTAACAAAATTTTTGAACAGCATATTGATGTGCAATGGGTTTACATTTATCTCCGTTATTACCAGGTATTTCAAAGTGTTTGGAATTGTAGTGTGATTCTCGGGGCCGATTCCACGGGTCGGTTTCATATCACCTACTGATTTATTGGTTGCTCGTTTATCGGCCTGCTGATTTCTTCATCTATCCTGTATTAGAAATTCGGCAAAATTCTCCAAAATAGCTCGGAAATCAATATATTTTGACCCCTTACAGGCTTCCATTGCCTTCGTTTCTAGCACTCTTTATTTTAAGCTAGTTTAAGCCAGCCTTTACTTATCGCAACGTTATGGTATCACCACGTTATCGTTAACGTAATGTTATGTCGTCATGTTACGTAAATGCTAACTATACTCGGACGGTTTTTACTGAGGCTTTCATTACCGTTCGTCTCGACAAGAGGTAATTTGACAATTACTATTAAATGATGTGTCGTATATTCCTCTCCACTCTCCATTAATTGCGTTGTTTTAAATTAATAATTTTTTGTTGGCTGAATGTAAATTCAGTGCCGTCAAAATGTAGAGGGGTACGTTCATCTTCATCAATTCCATCAATGTTTGCAAAATTCTCCAGAATAGTCTAAGTCAATATATCATTAGACTCCTTAAAGCCTTCCATTGTCTTTGTCTCTAGCACTCTTTATTGAGTAATAATTGAGTTAAAATTCAAGTAGACGAGTGTCGCAATTTACTCAAATGAGTAATGGCCATTACATGCAAGTTGTATGCTATTTCTACGACTATTCAAACAAAACGAAAATTTGTTTTCGTGGGTAAAATAAAATTTAAATAATTTGGATTTGTTTATTGTTCTTTCCCTATATAAGCCTAAACTAATTTTCCAATAAGCCTGTCCAAGGTTACCACAAAGAGCAAGTTTTCTGGAGAAAAACGTTAGATACACACTATACATATAAAGAAAGCGTAAACAGGCACTCAAACTCAAATTTCAATGAGCACGCTCTACCATCTTTCTTCATTTTCACTCCACAAAATATTTAACTAAATCTTAATTAAATGGCAGATAAGCACATTGAACTAAGAGAATTTTTGAGTGCCTGTTGGTGCTATTTTATCGTCTGTATGCAATGTTTTCTTTCAGTCCACTGACCTTCCTTCCTGAATGTATTATTCAAGTAAATTTTAAAAATATAATCTATGTGTACCATCGCCTTCACCATATTTTAAACCAAACAAAGAACTCGAAAGCAATCAATAATTACATACTATTCCTAGACTTTCATTATATTTTCAAAAACGATCCAACTCAATATTTGCGAACCTAATCAATATAATTAATCAAATTAGTTCTAATAGGTTTGTTGTTAAAAAGGAAGCTTTGTTTATTTTGGGAACATTTTGCACCGATATCGATTTAGGAAAAGCACAATAAGTGGCCCAGCTGAAACAACACCCTCACGTAACTGAAACTCCTGAAAAGCATTCAGCAAATCGTCTGTTTCACTAGACTACGGGGCGTGTCATTGAGAGGTTACAAACGCGTTGCAAGTAAATATTTCTTGAAAATTAGAAAACGTCGTCGTCGTCGTGGAAAAACAGCGTCCAATGTACTTTGAATTAGAAACGTACTTCATTTTGAATAGAAACAAAATCGAACGAAAAAGAAATAAATGTTAACAAATAAATATTTTGTTAAAGGTAAATAGTAAATCCAAATATTATTGTACGTGAATGATTTGTTTATTTTTGTTTGCAGCATTGTTATTAATAATGGAAATATCTGTGATTCAATCGCGAACCTTTTCAAGCGCCCCGAAATTTTTCCCCAATGCCACCATCACCGATCATTTCAATTCCAATCAAACCAAACTAAACATGACGCACGAGCTTCAACGAAATATTTCTAAGCTACCAATTAATAAAGATAATTACTCGCTGATTGAAGTAAACAACACTACATTGTGGTACAGTACTGAACTTTTCAATCTCACTAATGGCACCGACTATGATTACGACTATCAAATGTTCAATGGTACTGATGAACCAACAACATGGGCCTTGTGCAAAAAGTGGACTCCTGCTCAACACAATCTTTTTCAGACTGCGAACTTTTTTATTGCAGCCGCATTTTTAGTACCTGGCAGTTTTAAACAAAGCGTTCTTCTTGTCAGGTACTTAGACAAGTGACAAATAATTTTTATCTAATAATAAATACTCACTCAGAGCCTTTTTATCAATCGGATACTTCTTCATAACCATTTGGGGCGGCGTAGACGTGTGCGCTGCCGATATTTTTCTTTGGAACCTAATAATTTTCGTCATCAATGCAACTCACACTGCTCTCCTCGTTTGGAAATTCCTACCACCAACTCTAACTCTGGAAATGACGGACTTGTATCTGAAAGTGTTTAAACCACTGCGCGTCAGTAAGAAACATTTCAAGGAATTGGTGAAGGAAGCCAAAGTTATGAATTTAGAACGTGGAGATATTTACGCTGTGGAAGATGTTAGTCCGGCTGATGAACGGTTATCAATTTTGCTCAGCGGAAGGTAAACTATAGCTTTGAAAAATGCTGTCTAACTATAAAAACCAATATGGCGTCAATGGCGTATGCAACAAGTGTGAGGCATTTTTATTAACCAATTAAAACGTTTTATTGCAATCATGTGATCAAACCATGCGGTTCTATTGGTGAAGTAAAATTGCATTACTTGCAATGAAGTGAAGTTAGCACATGAACGTAGAAATTGCTAATTAATTACTCGTAACAAATGTAAGTAATTATAATTGATTTTAGTCTTTTTTATAGGTTACGCGTTACGTGCGACGATACTCATTTACATTTTATATACGATTACCAATTTGTGGATTCGCCGGAATGGGAAGCGAATCACGAACAATCTGATGATGTTTTCCAGGTGACAATTACCGCAGAAGAGGATAGCGTTTATTTGTGTTGGCCTAGAATGAAATTGGAACGAGTGCTTAGACATCGGCCTATGCTCAAAGTTGTTTTGGATTCCATTATTGGTAATTATAAAATTAATATTATCTTCGTATTGAGATTTCAAGCGCCATCTAGTGGTTGTTTATAAAAAATGCGATTTTATTGTCTTTTCACGAAATTCTTATGTAATGTTGGTTGCTTACATGCAATATTACGCGTATTAATTTACAAGACGCTTATCCACTGAAGGCGTTCATGACTATTTCTATTTCAAACTTTGTCATCACACTTTCATTAAAAAAAATTAATGTTGGTTGCTTATACAACCATCATTACATGCTTTTTTGAATATAACCTGACGTAACCTAACCAATTACAATTTTGGATGAAATTTAATCTGTAGTATGGCTTTAATGAGTTTTTTTTTATCACTCTCGAGGTTAATTAATATTCGAACTAACATCCACAGTTGTGGTAAAAAATATGCTATTTTAATTTCTTGATATACAAATAACCATTTTCTTGATGATTAGTTGTGCAAACAAATTTTCCGTTAATGAGCGAATTTTGAACAAAAAAATAGTTGTTCAAAATTGGCTTATCAAAATTCGCTCCCCGTCATCGGCCACTTTCAAATACAGAATGTGAAACAATTATATACTATTTCAACATAAATTTATAATTATTATTAAATCTATTTAATTTATTAAATTAATATTATAGTAGCACTTTGAGTTTTGTATAAACTTTAACTTTAAATTATTTTTTTTTCACATTTATTAGGAAAAGATATAACACAGAAATTGTACGCCTTAAATGAACATTTAAGTGGACTAAATGATGAAAGACAACGAAATAAAGAGCATGAGTGGGCCAAATCGCAAAATCGAAGTATGAGTATGGATGCTGTTAACACTGGCACCACTGGCTTGGTGCGATCTCAAGCGTACCGAAATGCAAACAAGGCCAACTCTTTTACCAACAGGGATGGTAAGTCAATGAATAAACTTACCATTTCCACAATAATAAATTATTATTTTTTTTTAGTAGGTAAATCGCAAAAGCAATGCTGGGTGCCTTTGGTTGCAAAACAATTTCCCGCAGTATCTCCATTTATGAATCAGAATTCCGCAACGAGTTTGAAAATTACCGATGTGCATTCCACGCCTCAAAGAACAAAATCCATTCGGCGTGAAGTTAAATTTGATACCGAAACATAAATATGTAATCGATATTTAATCAGTAATGATTGAAGCGTTAAATATAATTGCTTAAAACGCATGTTTTGGTTTGCTTTATCGCACAATTTAAATTGTTCCGTAAAAATAGCGACAATAACTTGTGTCAAAACTATTCGTTTAACGTTAACTTATTTTATAGATCACTCTTACAAAATTATTAAAAGGCTGTTTAAATACTACTAGACATATTAGAAATAATATCACAGAATAGACTAATCTAGAAAATCTAATAATACTTGTATAGGTACTTTGTTGCATTAATATATAAAATCAACAGTGTTCAAAAATTAATATTGAATGGTAAAGAATGTTAAAACGTATATTATAAAATTTAGTAATGTTAAGAAAAAATTTTGGCATGTTTTCAAAATCGACCACAAGACACTGTGCCTTTTTGGTACGAAAAATATCAACTTTTAGGGAAGGAATCAAAATCTCCGAAACATAACATTTTTTGTAACTAAATAGTATATAATATTATCGTGTCAAATTTAATTTAATAGCACCACAATTATTGAATTAAAAAGATTCCACATTTTGCCTTCCAATACTTTTGAATAGGTATTCAAAACTGCAAAAACATTTTCTATAAAGTTATTATGTATATATGTTATAGTAAATATTTATATGTGTATATATCTACTTATATTTGTATGTTTATAACTGTCGTGTTAATAAATTATATGAGTATAATTAAAATTATAATTTTAATTAAAAGTAACGGACATTTTTAAAAAAATCCACATTTTTTAAATTATTTACTCTTCTAATCAGGTACAATTAAAAAATATTACACAGGATAGTAATCGTTAATCCTTAAAGCTACTGATTATTACCATTATTAGTAACATTATTACTATAAGTATTAAAATTAAATTTAGGTTGCTTATTCATATTATCACTGAAAGGAGGCACCTAAAACAAAACAAAAACATTTTTGAAAATATAAAAAAATCTTAAAATAATAAATTAATAAAATATTAGATATTGATATCAAAATAATTAAATTAACTTCAATTATTTTCAATATATATTTTTTTTGTTTTATAAAATTATAATTTAAAAAAATATTTAAATATTTCTTAATAATTAAATAATAAAATATTTAAATATTTTTCACTATAAAAATATTAATTAAGTTTTACCTTAATAATTATTTTAAATTTATAATTTATTTTGTTAGTTTTAAAAAAATTGGATTCACTAAATAAAAAAAAATCTTACCTTATTATTAATCTCCGGAAAAATCGTACTTAAATTAAAATTAGTTAACGACGTCCCCGATGTGTAAGGTGGCGCTGGCAACAAATTTGGATGAAAGTCCTCCGGAAGAAGCGGCGATGCCGCCGCTGCGGCGGATGGCGGTGCCCCCACTCCAAACAACGGTAACTCAAAGCTACCCAAATCACCACCCGCAACATTAAGCGCCTTTTTCTTCGGCAACTTTTTCTTATTGGCCGTACCACTAGTTCCACCAAACAAATTCAAATTATCATAATCGAGCGGATTATTATCATGTATGTAATAATTATTTTGAAAGCCATCCAATTCGACTGGAAAAAATGGCATTTCATTCGACGACAAAAATGAAGTGTGGGGGGGATGATGTTGAGTCGGCGGCAATTGGCGTTTGTTTAGTTCCGGCTGACCAATCAAGGCTTCAGCCGAATAATTAATTTTACCATCGTAATTATTTTTGGTTTTTTTCACTGGCGGTAATTTTTTGGTTGCGCCACTACGATGATGGTTTTTATTAGTCCCCTTCTTCGTAGTACTAGTACTGGGTTCTACCATTTGGCTAACCGAAAATATGTTATTCTCGTAACCAAGGCGCAAATTTTTATTGTTATTATTATTATTATTAATATAGCAACGTTGCTGATTATTTTTATCATTAAAGTTCGTGTTAAGAGCCAAATCGCCGACTAACGTAGGTAGAGTGGACGACACAAACGGCGGAGGCGGTTCCAAAAATGTAGGCGGCGGAGGAGGGGGTGGCGCCAATTTCGTAGAATTCCACACAAAGTCTTCACTTTTATTTAAATTCAAACAATCACTGTTGGTGTTGAAATAATTGGCAACAAAATCGGACGTCACCGGAGGTGGTGGCGGTGGCAAAAAATCGGACGTAGTCGGAGTCATCATCCAATTAATCGGAGCTTTAGTAGTGCTGGTCTGCTTTTTCAAGTTCGTTGAATAACTGGATGATGACGTCACACTATCCACATAACTACTTTTATTGTTCGTGAAATAATTTTGGTTTTTCAAATAATTGTTAGACGATGTTTTCGCAATATAATTCTGCGGCGCAACACTTTTGCCATTCGTATAAAAGTTGCCACTAGATAACGGAACTTCATTGAATTCGTTTTTCATTGGGAAATAGTTGCGCGAGACGTCATTAGATGGCGTCATTTTCGGACAAAAGTTAAACGAAGGCACTACTTCATTACTGGTGGTCGATTTGTAATAATTACCGGTAGGTGGAACAACTGTCTTTTCAATGTTTTTAGTACTCGGAAAGAAATTCGTCGGCGGCGGCAATACAATCGAATCATTGTTTTTATTGGTGGTCTTGTAATAGTTGATGGTATTATCGATAGGTGGCGCTGGTGCAACGTTTATTTTGGTGGAGTAAAATTCGCTGTTAGTTGATACAATTGGTTTCTCCGATGAAAAATAATTGGGGGTTCCAGTTGGCTCTACTCTACTGTTCTTATAATAGTTAAAAGAATTACCGAGAGGAGGCGCTACAGTCTTCAGAGACGGTGGCGGTGCAGATGTCATAGCTTCTCTTTTAATATTTTTGTAATAATCTTCAGTATTGGGTGGTACCGCTGTTTTCACCATCGGCGGAAAATAATTTGTTGTTAATATATTTGTATCAGCTTTGATATTATTCTTAGTATTGTAGTAATTAACTCTATTGTCACCCTTTTCTTGCAGAATTTTGTTCGTTGGATAAAATTCGGCTTTTTTATTATCGTTCGTAGTTTTGTAATAGTTTCCAGCATTAACAGAAGGTAACGGAATTGTTTTAGTAGTTGGCGGGAAAAAATTGTTAGTTGATGGAAAATAGCTATTAGTAGACGAAGATATTGAAATAGTTTTAGTAGTAGGTGTGAAGAAAGTATTGGTAGGTGGCGCTGTAGTCGATGGGAAGAAATTGTTAGTAGATGGCGCTGCAGTTGATGGAAGGAAACTATTAGTAGATGAAGATAATGAAATTGTTTTAGCAGAGGATGAAAAAGTATTAGTAGATGGCGCTGTAGTGGTTGAAAAGAAACTATTAGTAGGTGGCGCTGTAGTCGATTGGAAACAATTATTAGTAGATGATGATATTGAAACTGTTTTCGTAATCGGTGGGAAAAAATTATTGGCAGGTGGCGCTGTCGTTGTTGGAAAAAAACCATTAGTAGATGACGCTGTAGTGGATTGAAAACAAGTATTAGCAGATGAAGATATTGAAACTGTTTTCGTAGTCGGTGGAAACAAAGTATTGGTAGAAGGGACTGTCGTCATTGGAAAAAAACTATTAATAGATGGCGCCGTAGTCGAAGCTAAGAAACTATTACCAGATAAAGGTAATAAAGTTTTAGTAGTCGGTGATAGAAAAGTGTTAGTAGATGGCGCTGTAGTCGAAGGGAAAAAATTATTAGTAAATGATGACGCTACTGTATCACTCTTATAGTAATTCGTTGAATGTGGTGCTAGTGGTGTTAATAAAGCTTCGCTATAATTCCGCAAGGTGTCGTTACCACTGCCATTGTTAATATTTGCCACATTATTTTTATTTTGCAAATAATCGTGTTGATGATCATTATTCGACGAAAAGTACGATATCGTATGATACGGAGGTGCCATTGAACCTTCACTTTTCCGATTTACAAAATAATTTGTATTATCCGGCTTAAGCTCATTTGAATCGCTCAAAAAGTAACTAGACGTTGTTACTGTATCCGATTTGTTTAAATCGTAATTCAAACGATGGTTTGAGCTAGCTTCGAGCTTATTCAATTGATAATTTCCATGGTTGTTACTAGATGGCGTTGCTTTAGCATTTTTGTAGTAATTTTGATTAAAACTACTAACAGAGCTAATTTCATAATTGTTCGAAAAATTGTTATCCTTCCTATTTGACGGTGTAGCATTAAGGTTAAAGTTGGGAAAGTCATCACAAATTTTAGCGGTCACTTTAGGCACTAATTGTGTAGTACTACTTGTGGTCACTGCATTATTGGCAGCACCACCAGCACCACTAAGAAACGAAAAGCTATCGAAATTAATTCCGTTAAAGCAAGTGGTTTCACTTTGCGTTGCTTTCGTCGGGGTACTCAACGTGCCGATTTGAAGCAAGGTGGGATTTTCCGAGTTTTCTTCTTCATCATCTTCTTCCTCCTCGTTGGCTTCCGTTACTTTAACACCATTCAATGACGAAACCAGCGGAAAAGCTAGCAAGAAAGCAGCAGTGGGTGATGTTGATTCTGGATTTTGACAACCAGATGGCACTTGAAGCGATGCGAAAATATCATCTTCTTCATCCAAGTTCTTCATAGTTTCTTCTTGTGCTATATCTTGTGCGGCACCCGTTTTCTTATTGTTCTCTTCGTCGACCACTGGTTTGGCAACCAAGCGCTCTTTACTATGTTCAACTTGTTGTGGGGGCTCTACTATGTTCAACTTGTTGGTGGTTGTAGGAGCTGTAGGCTTAGTCGCTGTCGGAATAGGAACGTCCTTAATAATTTTAATAACTGGTGCGACTTTTTCTTTTTCAGCGGCATCTTTCTTGGTGGTTTTCGAATTTTCGGCTCTATTATCAAGTATACTATTTTTTCGCTTTCTTCGAATTCGCGGTATTGCAACTTTGTTTGGTGGTGTTTTGTTAAGGCAGAATTTTGGTCGTAGTTTTTTCTGTTTTGGCAGTACAGTCGTAGGTGTCGAATTTTGTAGCACTGGAACGATCGTACCATTGGCTAGAATAAGGGTGCCGGGACCCAGAGTAGAAATTAGAGGAGTGGTAGTGCTGAAAACAGTGGTGGTGTTGGTGGGGGCGGTTCGAGGAGCCGTTGTAGTACTGATGATGTAGCATGGTTGTGTAGGAGGTGGTTGAGATAGTACGATGACGCATTTTGAAGGTGGAGTGATTGGAACGATGGGTTTCTTTTTAGCGGGCGCTTTTTTGATAGGATTCCTTTTCACCAATTTTTTCTTTGGTTTTGTGGTGACGTTTTCTTCTAAAATAAAATGTAATTGATTAGAATATTTTAGAAATAATCAAAGAGTGTTTTTTTTAGAACTATTTAATTAAATGTAAATTTACTTTCAGGTTCGTTCTTTCGTAGAATTTTTGCCTGTTCCGTTGTAGTTTTATTAGACCATAGCTGAGGATGCTTAAATTTTGTTACAGTTCCACACACAGTAGGTGGATTTATGCCAGCTTGTTTAAGAAGAGTGAAAAGTTGTTCGTTGCGAATTAACAACTTTTTTATTCGTTTTTGTAGTCGTTCCAAAGCGTCTTCTGAAATAATAAAATCCATAGTAATTAAGTGCATTTACAAATAAGATTTTGTACGTTTTTTTTCTTCTTTATTTTCGTTACTTGGTGCTATTAATAAATTCTTCAATTTTTCCTGTAATTCTTTGATAACATCTACGGCTTTTAATATAACATCGGTTTTTCCAATATTAATAGACGGATCATAGCATGGTAACAGTTTGCTTAATTGAGAAATCGCATCGTTTAGTCGTTCTCTTCTTTCCTTTTCCCATTTTCTACATTTACTAAAAAATTACAACAATAATTATTTAAACCGTAATATCTTAAAACTATCTCACCTTAATTCTCTTGGCATTTTTTAGACAAATTACAATAATATTCATGTTTGCTCCGTTAAGGGCATTCTTTTATTCCGTACTTTTGATACCAATTAACTAACTTAATCACAACAACAACAAATCAAACATAACCCAACTTTTTACTTTTTTAATTTGAATGAAGTAACTTCTAAGCTCTAGCATAATTCCACCACAGAAAGGGTATTGATATTTGTTAAGTTTCAAATGTTAAAACTAGCTTTTTACTTCAAATTTGTAATAAAGATGAACTTTTATACTATATTCGTTGCCATGATAATTGTTTTCTTATCGAATTTTAAAATAATTAAAGTTACAGCAGATCGAATTCTAAAAATATCCCTTAAAATAAAATATCCCCAAACATAACTAGTGACAAAACAAAAAGAACTGAACAGTAAATAAAAATGCAAATCCTAACCTAGAATAATACTTGCGGTAATCAGAAGATAAAGTGCATAAATATGTTCAAAAAACGTGGTAAACCCAACTACAAACGGCCTTTCAAACCGAGAACATACCAAAATAAATCGAAAGAATACAGACATCATGATCAACTTACAGAGAGCGAAGTTGGGATTACCGAGTTCATCAGCAAATTGGACGGATTCTCGGGTATCATTAAAGCTAGATTTTCCGATTTTCATGTAAACGAAATCAGCCTAGATGGTGTAGTAGCGAAATTAACTAACAATTCGGTACCAAAAGATTTTCGTATGAAAGCTGAGCAAGTTGATTTGGAGTTGGCCACTGAAAGTCCAACCAAACTTATTCCGCAAGATGTGTGGAGTTCCGTACGAGATTTAGTTCTAAACAAAAATGCTGTGCGCAAGGACGTTGAGTTGGAAGCGGATAGTTTGTCGAAAGAAGAAAGAAAAACGATACACGAAACTATTAAATCTGTGTTTGGGGCGAAAGTGGTTGCTTCCACCGTCGCCAAAGAAGATAAAAAGTTTTTGGTTTTTAAAAAGTTTGATAAGGATGGTAGGTTTATTTTATATATTGTTTAGTTCTTAGTAAACACATGCCTGATCCGAATTTTATCGAATCATTCCGAATGTTAATGCAGCTTATTTAAAATTTTCAAACGATTATTTCAAATATGTTTTAATATTTATTTTTTAAATTTTTATTGTTTTCATATTTTTAGACAAAAATGATAACCGTTTCCAATGGCCTCAAGACAAACCCGAATATGTCCACTTCCTAGTCTACAAAGAAGCTATCGACACATTGGACGCTGCTCTAAAAATAAGCGACTGTTTACGAATGGCTACCTCAAATTTTGCCTATGCTGGTGTAAAAGATAAACGAGCAAAAACAACGCAATGGTTCAGCGTCCGAAAAGTAGAACCTTGGAAATTGATAATCAAAACAAGACCCTTGCGAAATATTCATATTGGTAATATAACATTTAAAGATGCGCCGATTAAATTGGGTCAACTTAGTGGTAACAAGTTTCGAATTGCTTTACGAAATGTAACAGTCGCTGACGAATTTATTAATGAAGCTTTGTCTGGTTTGAAAGCGAATGGATTCATTAATTATTATGGTTTGCAACGGTTTGGAAACGATAAGGAAGTTCCTACTTTTGCGATTGGTCTGAATTTACTTTTGGGAGCCTGGAAGGAAGTAAGCATATTTTATATAAAAATTTAAAATAAAGTAAAAAAAATTGAAATTTACTATTAAACATTATTTTACTAATGAATATTATTGTCTGTTTAGGCTGTGCAATTAATCTTGAAACCAAAAACCTCAGACGATCCAGATTGGGATGTTTCAAAAGCCAAAAAAAATTACGCCGAAACTGAAGATGCTGCAAAAGCGTTAAAAGAAATTGAAGAAAGTAAAAATACGTGTGTGGAGTCGAAGTTGCTTGCCGGTTTGGCAAAAGGGCATGCTAATGATTATGTTAATGCGTTGGAAAGTGTAAGAAAATAAATTGAATGCGTTCAAATAAATACTAATTTAATTTTCTTGTAGATACCAAGAAATTCTAGACTTTTATATTTACATTCGTTTCAAAGTCTAGTTTGGAATAAAGTGGTTTCGAAACGGATAGAACTGTTCGGCCTGAATCCTGTTGTGGGTGATTTAATTTTGGTGAAAGATGAAGTAGTCATCCCGGATGAAAATGCTGAAGAGGAAGAAATTAAATGTAAACAGGAGGTTAAAGCTTTGACCGAAGCAAATTTGTCCGAATACAATATCTATGATATTGTTTTACCTCTACCAGGCTATGATATTATTTATCCCGAGAACATGAAGGAATTTTATAAGGAAATTCTAGAAGAACAGGGATTGAGTTTGGAAATGGAGAAACAAAAAGTGCAGTGAGTAAATTTTGAATTTCAAATTTGATCACCAATTATTTTTTATTTTGTTCGATTTTGCGATCTTATTTATATTTATACGTAGAATTATAATCGCTAAAAATATTTATTTTGCAAATTTTGCATTATAAAATTTCTCCAACATTTTTTTGCACGCCAAATTTTTACAGCAGTTTGCAAAAAAAACGTACATTTTAAAAACCGTGGTGTTTATTTTTGTGTGATTTAAGAACGTATACATTAAGCGGAACATATCGAAAAATGATGTCTCAAGTAAAAGATCTTTCTTGGAAAGTTATGCAATACAACGACCCTATCGACCCTCTAATTAGATCGGATTTCGAGGAACTTAAATGTGTACCGAAACCAAAAGGAGGTACATATTAATTTTAAATTAATTTTGATGACAAAAAATTTCTCGAAATATTTTTAGGTGGCCAATATAAAGCTCTAATAATGGAATTCTCATTAAATTCATCTTCATATGCAACAATGGTGTTACGCGAAATTTTAAAAAGTAATACGGCTTCAAGTGCACAAGCGAAACTGAATAATTACCATGAATTAAATCAAGATAAGAAGATAATAATCGACCAGAATGGTGCATCTGCCGATAATAAATACACGGAAATTATGCAACAAAGCAATAGTTTGTTGAAAGATCAAGACAAATATAACGAATTTAAAAATAGTATTTTCAACGCCGTTGCTGAAAGTACTACTAAGCATAAAGGTGACGATTCTACAAGCGAGGATGGACCTTCAAAAAAATTAAAACTGGACGAAAACTGATTTTTTATATGTTATTGTTTTGTATTAAATAATTAATAATAAATAAAATTGCTGAAATAATTATTTATTATTATTTTTTTTAATTAACTTAATTATTTTATGAATTTCTAATGAAAAAGCTCAACATTTATTTGTTATTTCCAATCAAGTGCGTCAGTCCACTTGATGCAGCAAAAAAGTAAATAAAATCAAAAGTCGTCTACTCTAATCGCTAATAAAATGTTAGTGGGCTGGGGAAAAACAAATGCAGCTTCTAAGCGACGGTCAGATCAACGGTTTTTAAATCACGTTGAACATCGCCTCTGAATCTTCTCCCATAATTCGTCAATTTTGTGAGTAGAAACCCTTTATAATATCAAAAGAACTTTACAAATCGCTTGTTCATCAACAGGCAATAATGGCTTATCAATTGACCCTGAAAATGGTTGCCATTTTGGTGGTTGCTTTTGCAGTGTGTGTGATGTTTGCCAATGGTGAGGGCGAGGATGCGGCGGCGACCCCGGCGGCGGGCGTCACATCACCAGGGTTGGACGCCGCAACTAACGCCACTACCCCAGCTCATGCTGGCGTGTCGGGATTGGTGTCGATGGGACTAATGGAAACATTGGCTATCATGGTCCCGGCATACCTGTTCTGCTTAATTGGATCTCGTTCTTAAATACATCGTTCGATGAATCCAGTTTTTGGTTCATTTGGTTCATGTTTAATATGAATGTCTTTCGATTATTATTTGAAAATTAATAAATTGTTTGTTTGCCTTTAATTTAGTGTTTCTATTTTGCGTTGTGGAATGTAGCCTTAACTTGTGGCTTTTGCATTCAATTTTTGCGAGCCCTATTTGCAAGTAGATCGAAATAAATTGATATTTCGATCAATATTCATTTTGCGAATGCCTATCCAATTTGTGGGACTGAAATTTAGAGCAATTGGTGTGGTAGATATTATTTGCGCGGATGAGGTATGTATTTTAATTCCATATTTTAATAGAAAATGTAAACTGAAGAAAATTTACAATTTTTTAATTTCAATTGACATTTAATTGGCAGTCGTTTTTTTTTTAAATTTAGTGCATAATGCAGAATTTAAAATGCCCGGGCAAAGGAAATAATTCATTCATATATAATTTAAAACGCCAAACAAATATAACATAATGTTTGCTGGAATTTTATTTATTAACACAAATCATTTTATTTAAATTTAATCATAATTATTGCTAAAATGTCAAATTTTTAGAAAATGCTAAAATTTTGACATTTACTAGTTTGATTTAATAATATTCTTCTTTAGCTCTTACCAAAGAAAAAGTTCTGATATTTTACTTTTTTTATTTATTATTATATTTAATTAATTAATTATAATAATTATTTTACAGAATATTAAGAAGATTGTTAATTAGCCGAATGAAACAATATTGTACCCAGTGAAAGACCAATTCCCAGATCGACTTTTATTTCCATTTCTTCTTGTTCCGACAGGAAAATAACTATTCTGAAAAATCGGAGTGGTTATGAGGACTAATACTAAATAGGTGAGTAATTTAAAAAAAAAGTTAATTAAAATTACTGATTAAGCTCTTAAGGGCGGAGTTTCACTGTTGTATATACAGCCGTGAAACCGCGTGGATTGGCGTGAAATATGTATTAAATGCTCAGTGAGCTATTCTAAGTTTTCCAATATATTTATTATTAAGCAATATACAAGCCACTATTTTTAGAAAGCCAACAAAATTTTGAACGGATTGAACTCTATGACGATTTTTAATTTTTTTTATAAATTTATGAATCATTAAAATCTTTAAACTAATTAATATGAATAGATTAAAAATATATGACATTTTTAATTAGTTCAATCGGTTCGAAATTTTGTTGGTTTTCTAAAAATATTATTAGACTGCTTGTATAAGCTTAATAATAAATTGGAAAAGTTAGAACAGCTCACGGATCATCTAATACATATTTCACGTTATACTCCACTCATAAATAAATTTTCAATTTTCTAAAAAATATATATATGTATTTTAATAAATTTAATATTTATTAAATTAAAATATAGAAAATTGCATAAAATCCAATAGTTATCTATTCTAAATAGGACTTAATGATTTACTTAATTAAAAAAATTATTTTTGTTTTGACAAACTAAGATCTCAATTGCAATTATAAGAAAAATAAGAATCTTGGATGGGACAAATTATTAGAATTCACGCACTTATTGATGCAAAAAAAAGACAAAATAATTATATTATATAAATGTATTCACAAGACAATACACATATTAATTTTGTTCTTAAATACTAAACTAAAAAATTCTATAACTAGAAATTACAAATGATTAAAGTCTTGCTTTAACAAACAAGAAGATCCAAAACGTGTCTTTTTTCGAGTAGATACTGGATAATTGATATGATAAATTTTTTTTAAATATATTGCTTTGTAAGAATAATTTATGACTGCGTGAAGATGATTCAAGTTTAATTTTTACAAGATGAAAATCAATTATGCAAGTATTTACTCAAAAAAGCGAATTATGTACAATATAGGTATAAATTGTAAGATTGCTTTTCAATATTTCTTTCTCAATAAATACATTTACTAAAAATGTGTAAAAAATATATGTACATATTTTTGTCGTCTCTAATTCTACTAATAAAATATTTTAAAACTGGTTAGTTGTTAATATTTCATTATTTACCATTTTTGTAATTTTTTTTTGTCACCAAAAAAAAAGAGCGGTAAATAATTGAAATCAATAAATAAATAAATAATATTGTAAAAAACAAACAAACTAGCCTAGAATATAATATACATAAGAACTGGCTGCCAAAAGTTGGCCTGGAAGAGAATTTTATAGTCAAATAAAATAATAAATACAAAAGAATTTAATATCTATTTTTTTAAAAAATATTTGGCATCATTTATTATTATTAATAACATACTTATAAATTATTCTTGAAGATCAAGTTTCATGACTGGAGAGACTAACACTATACAATAATTATTTTTTATTTTCTCGTAGGCATTATGATAAGAACACTATAAATATTTTTTTCTTTGTCAAAAATATACTTTTAAAAACTACAAAAATGCACACATTTATATGGTAATAATAATATCATGTACAACATTGTAGGGCCCTATCTCATCATTCGAAAAATAAAAATATATTAAATTATTTGTCCTTAATCAATTTTAAATAATTTTTATCTCACTGATGAATAAAAACACTTTTTTCTCTTTATTATTTTTTTTTACTTCATGTTCTAAAGACCATGTTCACGCTGCTGACAAAAATATATTCTTTTACGTGAAACAAGGTTACAAAAGGCAAAACTGTGGACTATCTGCATCAAATAAATGATCTCTCTGTATATTACATAAGGTGCGTTCGGCTAACTCCGTTTAGACTCTCTGTCATGTCATCTCTCTCGTACTCATTGTTTCCAATGCGCCAGAGAGAGATGGTGGATAGTTAAAAAAAAGCGCGCGCAAAGCACCGAACGCGTCCATTCAAACATTTAAAACAACACGCTATATTTTATAATATAAAAAGTGTCGCCGAGTCTACTACTTATTTTTTTATCTTTTTTTTTCAAAAAATTATAGTAAAAAAAATATTTTTATTTTAAATAGTTATGTACAAATAAATTATTATTGTGCTCTCTACTGGCACTTTGAAGTTTTTTTTTTCGTATAATTACATTAACTTAATCGAAAATTATAAATTAAACTTAATAATATTTATAATGGCAAATTTACAAGAATTCGATAAAATGGACAAATTAACTAAATAAATACAGCTATGGCTAAATTAGAATAACATTATCACCTATGACTTGTGTGATTATTTGTTTTTATATTAGTAATATTTATTATTAACTATTTTCATTAATTAATTATTAGAGAAAAATCTATTCTATTGAGTTGATTTTTTGTTTGTTTGTTTGTAGCACGGATTTGCATTATTATTATTATTTAATATTTTGTACTCTTAGTGAATTTGTGAATTGATTTTTTTGAGATCATAGAGGCACTGGATAATGTTAATTTCAAAAAATTGGTAAATTATATAAATATAGATAATTGGATTTGTTATTTCAACAAAACAAAATAATATTAGTAACAAATATTGCAAATGAAATATAGTACACAAAAACAATCATCTAAATTTTTCAAGTATAAATCGGCAGTTTTACTTTTAAACGATTATCATTATTGTTGGAACGTAATTGCTCGGGGCAAGTTGAAGATCTGGGATCAAACCTGAAACAAAACAAATAATAATTAAAATAACTACACGAACAAATAATATGAGGAAAATATTTTAATTTTGCAACGTTGCCAAAATGTAAAAATGTTTGCTAGTTTTTTAAAAAAAAATTAAAAATTTACCTGAATCTTCAGTAGCTTGTTTATTGCAATTGCTCAAAATTCCTGCTTGCTTGTTAAAAATATGCTCCTTTGAAAGAAGTACTTGCATAATTTTTATACAATCTGAAAATCAAAAATTTACTTATACATTTTGTTTTTTTCAAAATTTCTCTTCAAACTTACGAATTAGTAATTTGGCAAAGCAATAACGCAAAACATCAGTGCTTTGTCTATGATTGTATAAATTGTAATAATACTGACTATTTCCATACTGCTGCATTTTGGTCAAAGCTGTGTGATTCCATTTGTGTAAAAGTATTTTTTGGTACATTTCGAAACGCTTATCACAATGAAACTTGAAATCCTGAGACTCGTTTGAAGAATGTAGAAAAATGCTGCTACGCTGGTAGCAAAAGAGGAGGCCACCATCGCCACTTAGTAAATCAGGGTCTAAGCAGGGATGGTGGCTAAACCATAAAAAATGACCGGTCGAATTTTGTTCAACGGTTTTGTCATCAATTTTGCCATCAACCTGTTGCTTGTTCAAAATCATCGTTTTGATCCGCGTGTTCAAATTCACCTTATCCGCCTGCGAAAACGCTTTGTGCATCTTATTGGGCGACGTTTCTTGCTGCGGAAGGTAGTTTTGCTCTTGCTGATAATGGCCTTGCTGCTCAATTTTCTGATGCTCGTTCTGAGCCTGTTGCTGCTGATCCCAGATCATCACTTGCTCAGATTGCCACTGGTTCTCATGTCCGCCGTATTGTTGTTGTACGTTGCCCGGATATCCACTAGAGTTGTGTGAAACTAGCTGCGGACTGCTGTTCACTTGCGGATATCCAGGCTTGGCGTTTCCCGACGCGTTCACGTAATTCGTTGACGACGTTGGACTGAAGGTGGCAGTGGAGACGGTTGTGAAAACGGTGTTTTGCTGATTGAAGTTCTGGTTGGGCGTAATTGGCGCATTTACGACACTGTTAACTGAACTGGGACGCGATTCCGGATTATTCGTTGGCGTTGATACCGGCGGAATAAAGTTCTGGTTTTGCATATTGTTGTAGTCTTGGTATGGACGATTCGCGTTCGTATTGGCTTGCGTTTGAACCGGACTTGGAGTGTGAGAGTAGTTTGCGTTGCTTCTTGGTGTTAGCTGCGGTTGTTGCTGTTGAACGGGGACACTGGGAGGTCTGGCGTTGGTTAGGACTTGGACAGCTCCAGTGTAGAAGGTGTTGGTTTCGAACGTTGGTTGCTGATAGGTGGCTTGGTAGATGCCGTTGGGGTACTGCTGGAAGGTTTCGATCGTTGCTGGTACTTGTGCAGTGGGGATTTGCTGGATGAATTGGCCCTGAGCCCAACCTAAAACCAAAATTATTTTTTGAATTAAAAGAATTTTACTTTTATAAACTTAACATTCACCAAAAAGTATTTAAATGATTAATGCCCACAAAAAAAAAACTACAAGTTCTAAATTTTTCAAAAAAAAATAAGAATTTAAAATTTAAAAAAATACAAATTATATATTTTTTTAAATCTAAACTAAATCAACGATTTTCATAAAATTTTTAACAAAGTTTTATACACTCGTTTATACATCAATCTTCAACGTCTGAAAATGTTTGAATCTGTAGTTTTTTTTTGAGAACGCAGACTTCAACCTTAAATTCTTTTTTTACATAGCTTTTCAAATTTTAATAAATTACCTACAATATTTTTAAAACAAAAAAATATACTCCCTTAGGAAATATGTAGTTGTTCCATAAGATCGAGAAACAGTACTTACCTTGTGCAGGATCGGCTTGCCAAACTGGAGTGGTGAAGCGGTTCGGATCCGCGTAGAACGGCATCGGAGCCTTAAAAAAAAACGAAGCCAAATTATTACAATGCTGGTGTAAATATCATGTAAATCCCATGTTGATATGCCTGACTTTGGGGAAAATGTAGACAAGCTGTATTATTTGGCAATTCGGGTTAAGTTGAGACAGGCCGAATACGATTTTGTTACCCCAAGGGGGAAAACGACTGGGGATGACCTACCTCAACGGTAGGGTAGCCCGGCGTCCCTTCTACTATCAGACATCTCCCCAAATTCAGCTGACATGATGATAACAGAACTTTTTTACTCAACTTTTTTCTGATTATCCACTATTGCAATTAAAAAAAATTAAGATATTTACCATTGGCTGCTGCTGGACGGGCAAAATTTGTTGTTCCGTTTTCATCATATGAACCGTTGGAGGTTGCGGACTCGGTCGGGTAGGTGGTTGGCTTTGGGGGACAGTCGTGGAACCATTCGTTTCTGATGGTACCACAACGTTTCCACCACCTAGGGATGATACACCGCCACTTGCTTTTCGCCCGCGGTAACTCTGCAATTTTTTATTAGGTAAGAAAATTAATTAACGCAATTAATTATTATTTCTATTTTTTAATATCTTAAAAAATGCGTACTATAAATTGTTTGTGAAAAAAAATATGGATTGAAATTTAATTTGATTTTTCAAAGACTTTAAATTAAAGTAAAGGCTTTATTTATTTTTTTCACAAATTAGTAAATAATATTTATTTTAATAAAAATTATACTGAAAATAAAAAAATATTTTTATACATAATAAATTTCGTGGATTATAAAATCCCGCGCAAAAAAATTAAACGAAAATTTCGCGAATAATTTTTATATTGAATCAATTTCTCATATTGAATTATTTAAATTAATTTTTCTGATTGAAGAAAAATGTAATTATATGTGGTAAATAATTTTTGATTCGTAAATTGAATTTGCTGAAAACGACATAGTAAAATGTTATTAAAAAAGTTATCACAACTCAGTCCATTGGAATAATTTTGTCATAGCTGTACGCAGTAATTGCAAATTTTTCGTGCGTACTACGCATGTCTGCCAGTATTAATCAATACTACCACCTATATTCAAGGGAGGTGATCCTAAATGCGCATCTAACAGGGTGGCTTTGTGTGTATATGTGTGTGTATGTTGCTTATGCAGTACTTTTGCTTTCATTCTCTCTGTCACACTTTTCAAATTGTTTTCATACGATGATGATGACTCACAAAAGTAGAATTTTTATTTCAGACTCGATTTTTCATTTAAACGGAATTTTGTTTGACGCATAAAATGTTTTTTTTATAGTTGTATGAATTTATATTAAAATATATACGTTTTTATTGTATTGTATAACAACAAAAACCTACCCCTCCGCCTCTGCCCTTTCCCCGGCCCCGTCTAGATTCTCCACGAAGGTAACTGGCTTCGCCATACAGATTCTAAAACAAAAATAAATATCGAAAATAAATAAAAACGAAAAAAAAGCCAACTAATAAATTCTACCACCACCACCACCACGAAATAAATAAATATACTAATTATTAAATAATATTATAATATAGTTAAGAAGAATAATTTATCAATTTTCTACGATGCGATGCTGATAATTACGAAATATAAATTTTAGTTAAGGGTAAAAATAATCCTATTGGATTATCATAGATTACAAACTTTCAGCTATAAAAGTAAAGTTAATGTACAATATTTTAATCTAATAATCCCAAACTTTCTTTTCCGTTACTTAGTTTGTCTCATAAATACAATTTTCTTACGCTTTTATTATAAGGGGTAATTCTTAAAAACATTTTCTAATCCCCGGATCGTTCGCCAAAATTAAAAAATAATTTCTCATACAATTGTTTTATCAATTCCAGTGGCGCACCATGCATTTGATTGTGCAGGGGTACCACTTTAAATTATTCGCTTAGATAAAATATACAAATAATTAAATTGCAACCCATGGAGGGCGCTGGAGGACTGAATATAAATACCCACCACGTCCCCTATTTTGCTGTGCCACTGATAATTTCATAATAAAAAAGTATTATTTTTGCATTAAATATCTTAAACAATTGATAATTTTATATCTGGTCAAATGTATTAGATTGCAGTCTATTGTAAGCGCTAGGGGCATTTCACCCCCTCCGTCTTCTTATGCTACGCCAATGATCATTTCATAACAAAAAATTATTATTTTTGCCAATAATTAAAAAAAAATATGATATTTAAATAATAAGCATGAATGAATGTAATAAAAATAAAATAAAAGTTTAGTGTCAATATACTGTGCGAATGAACTTTCTATTACATAACATCAGGGTGGATAAACTTTTGAAAAAGTTTTTACTAAATACTAGAACCTAGTATTAAGTGTGTGAATATATGCCATATTGGGTGCAAGCGGGTAGAGAACGGCTGTCTGTCTGCTCATATATCCGGTAGCAACAAACCAGGTGCGCTCCTTATATTCAGGGCTGTCCAAAAACTACACAACCTTTTTCTAAGCAATTTCTCCTTTTTTATAATCCGACCCAAAAAAATTGCCTTATTACCTCAAAAATTCAAAAATTGTACCAGTATTTCTCAAAAATATATTTAAATATCAATTTTTTGTGATTTCAGTGCAAGTTAAGCTTAAGGGTGCATTTAACTCATGGGTTAACTACACCATTTGGGCATCCTTGACGGAAAACACGTGGTCCATGTAGTGCTGACAGCTGGTCCAAACTCCACCCACCACCGGTATGCTCCGTTATATTATATTAAACATATATCGCGTTTATTAAATTTTAAGTAATATTTGATGATGACGAATGCAAACAATTTTGCTCCTTTATAAATCATTGATGAAGGAGTCATTAACATGCGTTAGCTTGAATTTATGTCAGAGATGTAAGTATAGTCGGAGATTTGTAATTTGGGGGTTGATTTTGCGGAAAGGTGAGTGACGTTTAATATTGCAAGGTCTAATGAATTCCGAGATGGAGATTTGAAAATAAGTTGTAATCATTTTGCCTGAATACACCCCGTTCCTATTTGGGGATCCGCAAATGTCGTTATTAATAATTGAAAGCTTTTTGAGTAAATTCTGTGTGCATCCGAGTTGAGCAAAATTTTTGATCAATTTTTGGAAAAGAGTTTTTTACTAAATTATGGTCCAGCAATTACATATTTCTCAAAGTCCGGGTGATTTTGAAAAATATTCCACATTTGAACAACTTTTTTAAGATTCATAGGTGTTTTCAAAATTAAAATTATTTAATCCGTATTATTTGAAGTAAAAATCGTAATCCACAATTGTATATTCTGTAAATTTTTGAGCAATTTTGAAAAATGTTATGCATTTTGACCAACATTTTTGCGATTTAGATTTTTTACAAAATTGGAATTTTCTGATCCGTAACATTTGACATCAAAAATTATGATAAATTTTTTTAAGTTTTAAGAATATTACACATTTTGAACAACTTTTTTGAAATTACGACTTTTTACAAAATTTGAACTTTTGGATCTGTAATATTTGAAGCTCGATTGGGAGTCAAAAATCATGATCCAAAATTGCATATAATTCTGTAAGTTTTGCGTAATTTTGAAGAATATTACATATTTTGACTAACTTTTTTGAGATTCGGCGAGTTTTGTCAAAATTAGAACCTTTTTGATCCGTAATATTTGGAGTCAAAAATTGTTTGTGTAAATTTTAATTAATTTTTTTAAAACTGCATATTTTGACCAACAATTTGCTTACATATTCACAAAAAAAAAACTTGAAGGGATGTAAAAGTAAGAAGAAGCGAGATAAATCCGCAATAAGTGACAATGATATATGAGTGAGGGTGTGCAATTTGGGTTGGGAAGCAGCGAAGGAATGGAGAGCATCTACGCGACACGTTATCCGAGGTAAGGGTCCTCCTCCTCTCTCACGAAAATCCGACGTCCTGTCCGTCAGCAGACGGAGGCGGTGTGGGTCAAGCACACTATCCACTCGTTAGAAGCGACTAGACACAAACCAGACTGCCTGCCTGCTGCCGGGGCCCGACTCGCCACAGAACTCAGATAGCCGCTCGGGGATACAACTCTCTTTCTAAATATAAACATACATAGAGTAGGCTCACACACCCACAAAACATAGAGAGTTCCGGCAAATCTCACCACCCCGTTTAGCCCGAAAGGATTCACGCAATCATGAAGGGAGCCCAGGATAAATACAGTGGTTATATTACTTATGTGCTGCAAAACATGCCACGACACGAAGGTCGCGTTTATTTGGGTTAAACACTCACTCTGACGTATATACAATGCTTATTCTTAGATTTAGACACGTGTTGGACTTTCCAAAAAATTATAGGGGTGCTTTAGCGTGGGCGCGATATAATTAACTTTTGGATTTTATTCAATCAATTTTTACTACTCACATAGAGGAAGTTTTTTTTTATAATTTTTAACTTTTCTTAACATTTTATTAGAACATGCAGATTATTTTCATTCGGCAAAGGTCAATCCGCCAAAAATTGACAATTTGTGTAATTTGGTTATTGTCTACACTAACAGGTCGATCTTAACCAAATTTTGCACACAGATTCTTTTTATCCCCAAGACGTTGAACTCCTCAGAAATTGAAGATTTTGAACAGGGTTAATATTTATTAAAGATTGAGTTGTCAAAATTGGACAAAACTCAATAATTTCTAAAACAGATATTTTTGGTGCGGATGACGATATTTAATCCAAATTTTGTACACACGAAGAATAGAATGAAGATTATTATGTTGCCCTTTGAATTTGTTCGCCAAATTTTGTAACGACTAAAAATTATAGATGTCAATTAAATGCGAGAGATGACAACTAAAAGTGTTAAACATCAACCAAAAAAAAATGACAGATATCAAAAAGATTTAGAGATCTGAACCATAAGTGAAAAATGATACTAAAATCAATTTTTTTGGTAGTTTCTAGTTTCTATATTAAATATCCGGTGGAAATTTTAAAGATACAATAACAATCTTATAAGGGAGCGGAAGTGAAAAAATAATTTGATCCGGGATGGCAAGAATTATAAAAGTCCAGGTGCAAATCCAATTCAGAAAAAAAAATGATTGTCAGTATTTATCGCAGTCCCTGACCTCTCGAGATGGATTCTCCCCATCAGACAAAAAAAGAACCAAATTATGTGAAGGTATCTGCCCCACAACTATACACCCTCATAATAATCACGTGCTACGGCACGCGACAATCTGCACAGGTGTCCGGCGGCTTGTGATATAAGAAGGGGGTAAAATCTTACAGCAATTCTGTGTGGCTGGTGCTTTCCCCTAATACTTTTGAACGAACGGCCTTGACCCCATACAGTTTCATTGTTATGATGGGCAAAAAGCAACCACCCACCCACTCATTGAAATGAACGAACGAACGAATTTTGAAGTGCAGCACAGAGATTTTCATAATATGGGACTAGTTAGTATAGTTAAACAATAGGCACAAATAAATTGTCAGAGGTCAAAATAATTTAAAATTAGCACTTGATTGGATAATGCATTTCGAAATCATAAACATAGAACCCCATTAAGCACCTGATATACTTTTTATCAGTATAGATTTTTGGGGGAGAAAAATGGCACATATAAGGGGAGAAGTTTTACATATCGACACTACAACCTGTTAAATATGGACTTATTGGTGACCCCCTTTTTACAACCCCGCCACCATCATCATAACAACACAAAAAAAGAAATGCACAGGTATTATTGATAATGGTAAACCTATCGAGGAATAGAGTTATAAGTTAATTATGATGAGAATGCTTTTACAGAGGAAGTACCCAGTCGGATGTAAGTTCAACTCTGTTATAGATTTAACAATCTATTTCCTAAATTAAACTCTGTGCTCGGCTACTTTAAAACGAGATTGTTGTTTGCCACTACTAGTTGTTGCGATGAACAAATTATTAACATCATAAAATGCAATTCAGTTAATCACTTCTTTGAAGCGATTTGAACTTTTTTTTTCGGGTACTTCTTATGGGAATCCGTTGCGGTCATAGGTGACCGGAAACTTTAGCTCACATATGCTGAGCTGCATCCGCTTCGTTCGTTCGTACATATATGTGTATATAATACTCATATGTGGTTCGTTTCGCTCAAAACGTACCCCCTGCAACCCCGTTTCGACGACAACGTCACATTTCCTGCCCGATTTGCCTCTAATTTATGTATTTATGTGTGTGCTACGCTTTTTGTAATTAGTGATCCATTTTTTAATGGCACTTTTATCCTGCGACTCTCGCGTGGATATATATTTACGTTTTATGGGTTTTAATTAGTTTAAAACATGTATTATGAAAATTGGTATTTTGAAATATTATCTAGTACAAAAAAAATGTGAAACTTCAAAATTTAAATTCTAGTTAATTTCATCAAGTTTAGTTAATTTTTTGACTAATTTTTGAAAAGTAGATTATAAATATTTTATTAATTTAACAAAATTGTAAAACAAAACATTGTAAAAAAACGCTTTTTAAAAATTGCTATCAAAATATATTTCAATTCATTTTGAATACTTTTCCTTTACTAAATAATAAAAATGTTAAAAATAACTATTTTTAAGAACTAAAATATTTTGTTAGTGGACTAACATTCATTAATTTTTTATTTTTACTGCACAGTAAAAAATTATTTACTTCCGAATTTCAAAAATTATTTAAAAAAATAAAAAAGATTTATTTTGGTGGCAGAAGGTGTGTGTCTAGGACTAGGAAATGCAGCACCATATATAGCATAACGGCAGATGTTGTAATATAAATTCTATTTATAGGTAAAATATGCAAAAAAAAATTGTCGCTTTTCCGAAATCTAAGGAATAATTTATTGTTTCGTAAAGTGGGTAGGTACTAAACCAGAAATTGGATGAATAAGAATGAATAACCATTATGGGAGTTTCTTAACTATTTAGATATCTCAATGAGTCAGCTATTATTATTATTATTACTATATTGAATACCATGAGAACTTTGATGCAAGTCAATAATAAAATACAAATTTATTGATTTATGTATTTATGAATGGAAAATAAAATGTGCTGATGATGATAAAAAGATTGGAAAGCTAAAATGTTGTGAGAACGTTTGGTAGAAATTTGGCAACATTTGGCATTTGCTGTTCCACGATTGATTTTTTCAACGATGGTGCGTAGCGCGGTCGCGGGGGGTGCAACATTAGGGGTCGGGGGTGTCGCATGAGTCATCATTGCACTCGTATTCTTATCGATTTGCTACTGCTGCGGTGTTGAAGTCGACGACTCTCTTTCTATATATACCTAACCATACCATGGTGAAAATGCCTAGACGCCGTAATGTGTTTTGCTGCGACCAAGGGCGGCTTGCTTGCTTTTGCTTGCGTTGCGTTTTTCATCATCGGAAAATTTTCAAATCGGATTGATTTATTCGCTAGCTAGATGGATGGAGAGGTTTCCATTTTCATAGTTGTGTCGTATGAAAGGAACAAAAAGTGAGCAGATGAAACAACAATCGGGCCAGATAAAGAAATCTTGTCGCGTGCCCAACACATCAGCTTCTGAGCAGCTGCCATCACCAAACACATTTCAAATAACGTTCAATATTATTAATGCACTCACAATACTTTTTATACCAAATAAATAATCTCTGTTTACTTTTTCATTCTCGTTTTTCTTCTCTGCTTTATTATAGATTTTACAGTCAAAATTAAATTATTGTAGCTTGTATCGCCCACTAAAAAAATATTTTGAAATTTTTTCTAAAGCAAGGGCAATTCGGATTCAGTTAATTTTAGCGCCTAAAATTTTCTTTTGCTTTACAATAAATTTTATTTTTACTGATAAATAATTTAATAAAGCTCCACTATTAAAATACCAATTTAATTTATTGCAAAAAAATGTTTTAGCGTTCTTAATAATTCTTTTTTTAAAAAAATTGAAAAATATTTTGAATTTGGATAAGAACATATTTTTGTGATGAAACAAAATTTTCAAAAAACATTGCTATTAGCAGTTCAAAATTAGTTCCAACTATTTTCGAAAAATAAACCGTTTGCAAATAATAGCACTAATTTCCAATTTATGAATGAGTATGAAGTTTTTTTTTCGGTTGATGAATGTAATATTTTATAATCAGTACCATCTAAGTCCTATTGTGCCTCGTTGGATTCTCTAAATACATTTTCGCTATTATGTGTGGATATATTATAACGGTAGAGAGTCAATTTATTTTTCTTGAGGTCATGATATAATAAAATGTCATAGAGGCAATGTGTTATTTATACGGTCCACTGTATACGCAAACAGCTGGCAAAAGTTTATTCTCTGTAAGCGCAGCTGTTAGATCTAGAAGGCCCTTGGCGTACTACCTGGTACACATATACATACACATATGCTGTAGTCCATGCATTTTATACTACTTGCTGACACTATTGGATAAAACATAATTAAAAATAAAAATATTATTATATTTTTGTGGCTTATGGACGGAAGAAACATTTTTCATTTGGGTACCACCGAGGGTACCACCATCAAAATTTTTGATAATACTTTGAATTGTGGTACCAGTTTGGACAGCAAAATAAAATAGTAACGTAACGGTTTTATCATCACAAAAACAAACTGGATTTAAGATTTCTCAATTTTGATTTAATCCAGATTTAAGATGAATTTATTATTTTAATTTTTTCACCACCCCTATTGTAATATAGATAAATAAAAAGTAGCTAAACTAGTTTTGTGGTGAGTCTAGTCAGACAAATTGAAAAGTACTATGTAGATTTTTGGATGCTGGTGCGTGAGATAGTTTTTTGGCGCTCACGATTTTCATCTGACCGTTAAACCTGTATGTTTTATGAAATTTGTATTAAATAGTGCTGAAACCTGATTATCAAGTTTCAAAATTTCTCTTCGCAAAATCTAGTATAGAATTTCATTATAATTTTGATGAGAAAAATGCCGAAATGAGATGCTGGCTCCATTTTAGAGGAGCCGATTTTCGCTAGGTTTGCAGAAACGATCATGTTTCACACACACACACATACGCATTCTCTCTCATATACGCATAGAAATACATAATTGGACCAGTCCATATACTAAGTTCATGAAGGGGATGTTCGACAACTATTACACCACCGAAACGTTGTTGGTGATGGTGCAGCCAACTTTCGAAAAAATCCAATCCCACTTATCCGCTAGAATTTGAATTCTAATGCTCGCTTCATAAATCCGAATAATGTTAACCAATTTAGTTTATTCGATTTTTCGTTGAATATTATTAAATTTTTATCAAAAAGATCAAACATTTAAAAAATATATAATTTTTTTTTCATATAAAAAAGTTAATATGAAATAAATTGAAATGCACTAGTAAAACACTAAATAAATTCAGGAAAAAAATTAAAAAGTGCAAAAGAGTGCGAAAATAATCATTTCTTTTTCATTCATTCATTCGATGCATTTAGATATTTATAATGTGTAGTATATATTATTGTATTCTATCCGATGTTCCATCTTACTAATTTAATAATCAAAAAATAAAAATTAAATTTTTTGAGTTAAGATATTTCGATAATTTAAATATATTGTTTTGATAATATTTTTGGAATACGCGAATAAGCAAAAACAAATATTATAAATATCTTAAAACAAAAAAAAAATATAAAATATAAAAAAAGAATTTTTTTGGTTACCTTTTTTTCGGTGAGTTTCTCGCAGCGCCTCTGCTTGCATATCTGATGACTCTTGTCGTTCCGACACGGGGCACAATCACCACAATTGTCTTTCCTTTGGCACCCAATACATTCGCCGCACCGTTTACGCTTCTTCTTAACTTGCTTATCAACGCCACCACCGCCACTAATCTCATCCATATCCACCGAGCCGGCATTATTCATCGAATGATGTTTATACCCGGCCGTGCTAGAAACAGCCGCAACTTGTCCCGAGTTTTCCGAACCGATTTCCATGTTACTGGACGCCCCGTCACTTTCCGCCGAACTTTCCAGACTAGAAGCCCGCATTTTCCTGCGTTCCTTTTTACGAAAGTCGTTGCGTGTCGGCGAGCTCATGATGCCGCCGTTGTTGATTTTCTTTTCCTGTAAGCCATTGTACAGATTGCCGTCGCTGTTAATCGTCGTCATCGGGTTCTGGAACTGCGTCGGATGGAGGCCGATGGTTTGCAGTTTCAAACCCGAATCTTGGATCAGCTTGTCGTCGGACTTTAAAACGGTCACTACAGTCGGCAACTGATTGTTCTGGATGATAGCACCATTTTGAGCGGGGAAAATCGTAGCAGGATGGATGGCGGCGTTATTTATCGTCGTTGGATGCGAATAGAGCTGGATATGTCGCTCATCCAGGAATTGCTGCTGGATCGACGGGATTTCGCGGGCTTGGATGGGAGCAGGCACCAATGGATAACTGCGCGCACTTAACGTGTGAAAGTTCGAATTCAACGTGGTCAAACTAGGACTAGACGAAGAGTTTGGCGAGACGGGCGTGAGATTCGTTAAGGTGGTCAAAGTGGTCGGTTCGCTTGTCGAGACCGTTTCATTGTAGGTTTGGAATTGAGATTGGAATGAAGGCAGCTTCGAGACGCCGTTCTGCTGAGCGAAAGCATCCGCAAAGGTGTTGACTTGGGTCGTCGCGGCAAACGCTGACGTCGAATCGACGGGTTTCGATTCCCAGGGTCGGTATTGGGGCTGGGAGGAGATGATTGAAAGACCGTTTTCCGATCGGTCGAGGATTCGCGTTTCCGTGTAATAATCCCAATTTGATATGTCTAAGAGGCGGTTGTCGTTGAAGAGTCGGTCCGATACGGAGCTGAACGTTCCGCTGGAGTCCATGTCGGAGGAGAACGTAGAGAACGGAGGTAGATTGGCGCCCGGTGGCTGGTCCTGCACCGTCGAACTGGGAGTCGCTGGCGTTGGCGGATGGTACGATGGTGCTAGCGTTGTATAGGACACATTTAGCCCGTCTGGGTCTTGACTTAGTGTTTCACTCATCTTCTTTGCTTTTGCTTTGCTAACTCAACATCACCCCTTTTTAAACGACGCAATATTAAATGCACCACGAAAAATAAACGAGAAATTTGTTATTATTGTCATTATTAATCATTGTTTGTTTTATTTCTTATTAGTATTATTATTATTAATATTTGAATAGTTTGTAGATCCTGATTTTTCGCTGAGGTTGTTGATGGTTATTTATTTTTTTGTTTATTGAAGAAAACTAACTTCGGATTATTTGTACTCTTTTCTATTTGTACTGTTATGTTTCGTATATAAAAATATCGTTCTTACGTGTACATAATATTTTATAAAAAAATAATATCTGAAACAAGAGAGAGAAAAAAATATGACACAATTAAAAATAGCATTACCTATGCATTGACTACTAAAGTTAATGAAATCTGCTTGTGATTCGCATATTTAGTGCTGCTGATTGGTTGCCATGGAAATTGCGAGTTGCCATGACAACCTTGTTAAGATGATGATAATAGGAAAATCGAAGATATGGAATTAAACTTTGTTGAGCCTCTGCGGCTTTTACAGTTTTAAAGTGAAAAATTGAATATTACTAAAAAAAATGTTGAAAATTGAAACTGAAATTATTTAAATAAAAAAGAAAATATTTTGGATTTTAAAAAATAGATATATTTTTTGAAGATAACGTAATTTTATTATAAGAAAATAAATAATATAAATATTATGATGTTTATAAAATGTTTGTGACGCAGTAAAAAGCACAGAGCGAACACGTCATAGAAAAGCTCAAACGCTTCACAACGCAGACGCTTCATAACGCATTTCCTAGTTACTAGCCAGGTCACGGTCGCTGTTTTCCCGAATGATCCTCCGGGATTCCGGAAATAAATATGGCATTATTTTTACTTACTAAAACCTCTATGAAAATATATTTAGGTATATTCTATTATTGCGCTTTCAAATTACAAAATTGATAATTTCCACATTTAGGTTAGGTAAGGTTATGTCGAGAATTTCTAATCAATACAGTGTCTCGCAATGTGTCTAGGAGAAGGGGTTTAAAAAAATACAAAAATCTATACACCTAGTGCAAAAGGTTTTGTATGTATATGATGATTTTATACGATAGGGAAAGTTAAATTGCGTTATTGAAAGCGCATGCGTTGCATCTTTGGTCGATCCCAGGACGCTTGCAAACTTGCAAAACATTTCTGTTTGTAAATTGTACTTTCATGCGACAAAAATAAAACTTGATTTATTCCTAATTTTAAAAGCATGTGTTTTTATTCGCAAATGCATTTGTTGGAATTGCGTATGATTTAAATATTTGAAATATTTAAATATTAATTAAATTATTATTAGCAAACAATTTGAAAAATTAGTAAAATTAATATTTTGATTAGAAGTAAAACTAATTAAAATTTATAATACAAATATTATAATATTTAATAATATTATAAATTATTAAATCTTTGAAACGCAAAATCAAATTTTATAAACTGTCTTGATTTTAAATATTATTTATTCAAATACAAAAATATTTAATTATTTATTTTCTTAATAAAAATCTACATGACAAATAAATAAATAAATAAATAAATAAAATGCGCGACAAAACAACAACAAAAACATTATTTTCAAACTACAAATAGTAGATAAGAATTTTATACCAACAAGCTTTTTAATAAAATTTATGTATTGAGCTTTTAAATTGTGTAGCTCAATTTAATTTGTCAAAAAATTGCAATAAATAAATAAATAATAAAACACTAACCATGTGTAAATAAAAAATATCCTCACACACACCACCACCAAGCACGCACGATGTGAATTCAAAACTGACGCTTTACGCACACTTTGAAGCTTTCATGTCTCGCGCCGAACTTCGCATCTGTCGTGCTTTTGAACCAATCACAAACTGCACCACCCGCTTGTCGTTGCCTTTCGACAATGCCTTCGGTGCCATTTAATCGCGCGTATACTATTTTTCACGATATTATTTCCCGCTAGATCTTAGCTAGACAAATACGCTAACATTTCTTCCTTTCTTCTGGAGGCTCTTCTGCAAGAGCAAATACTATAGTCAAATTGGTGCTTGTGATTGGAGGAGAATCGGTAACAAACATTGTCAAGATTTTTGAGCTTTCGCATAAGCTGCATCAAACAGCTGATGCTTTGTTTGGCTCTTTTTGGGTTTATTGTTTAGGAAGGAAGAATCTTAGGAAGTCTCTTTATGTGGAGAATGGATGATTTTTGGCACGCTTTTCGGGACAATGATACAATTCGGCTATTCATCTTCCGTAGAATTTAAATTAAGTTTGTATTGAAGAATGAGGCAATTAATCGGATTTTTATTCGATTTCACATAAAACTATTCCAATTATTTTTAATTCAAAAAAATCAATTTGGAATGAGAGAAAATTTCTTCAATATTTGTGTTTTAAATTTCTTCTAATAGTATATTATTTAATTGAAAATACATAATTTTGACCACGCAAATCAATATCTGAATAAACAATACCTGAAAATTAAAAATGGCAGTCAATTTGATTTTGAAATTTGGCGCCCCAAATGTAAATATCCCAATATTTGTTATTTAGCAATTTTTAAATTAATAAATTTAGTGTATTCGCTACTGATGTATTTTTTTTTAATAATTGAATATAAACTATTTCTAATTTTTTTAATCATTATTATGCAGTAAAACACATCAAATGGGTTTAATAAAATACAGACACTTTAATTACACTATAAAATTAAAGAGTAATATTTATTCGGACTTTATTCAAGAAAAAGTTGACACGCGATAAAAAATAATTATAGGTCTAATCAGACACTTATTATTATACGCTATATAACAAAAATTCTTAAATACATATTATAATTCCAATAATATTTTATTAATAAATAATATTTTTTTCAAAATACGCTCGCAATTAATTTGTTAATGGAATAACATTTTTAAAAAAAAATTATTATAGTTTATTAAAAAATTCTTTAAAAATTTAACCTACACGAAATTTTGTGAGTTTACATCTCTATGTTTACTTATTAATTTTTAAGATATTTTTACTTCTCTTGTAGAGGAGTACCTATTTTATTGATTTTAATGTTTAATACATTTTTGATTACCTATAATGATTTTATTTAAAATCAATAGATGTTGCGCTCTCATTTAAACTCAATTTTCAATTCCAACAATATCAATTCATAATATTTCATGTATAAAAAAAAATTGACCATCGTAGATTTAATAAATAGAATAAATGTCTGATTTTATTAAATACCGTTAAAAAAGTCAAATTTGAATTTTTTTGAATAAATGTTTAGAAACATATTTAAGTGCTATAAAAATATAATAGTACGATTTTACTTTTATGGACGCCAAACCGTTAGACCATAGAATTTACAGATTAACGTTCGCGCCATATTAAATAAAGCATTATCAAATAATTTAGAAATAAGCTCTTGATACCCAAGCTCAAGCATATGGAAAAGCAACCGATATTGTTTGGTGGTGGGTGCTTCGTACCGTCGTACGTGATATTTGCGATATAAAGATCAACTTTTTTACAATTGTTATTTTGTTAAGAACGATCGCAGTCCCCACAAAATTTACGAAATTTGCGTATTACTCTAGAGAACTTTAAGAAAAGCTCAAAAAACGGTTAGGAAAGTATATAATATTTGCAAAATTCTTACAAAAACATATTTAAAAAAAAAATTAAATTAACTTTTATTAAAATGAATAATTAGTTATTAATTTTCAAATTAGTTCTTAAATCAATAATTAGATACTGTATTTTTTTTGTAAGAATATTCAAAATATAGATTTTTTATAAGGTAGCAAATATTTTGCACAGTGTAATAACCGTTTTTCTAGTTTCAATATTTTGAGACAAATTTTCCTCGGTTTGTAGTATACTTACCGGCCGTGGTAGGTAAACATACTATTACCGGCCGTGATAGTCAACAATGTGTCATTTTCAAACTTTAAAAAATACAGAAATTGCGTCATTATATAGTAAATGATTCTGAATAAATTATTTTATCCACTTTCGTTGAATATTGACTACTTTTGGTCACCAAAATGAGTGAGTAAAGTACTACTTTTAATCACTCAGTGATTAAATAGCTATTTATGCAACCAGTTAGGAAATGCATTTTTTTGTGTAACGAGCGGATTTCTGCGGGACGAGCGCAGCGAGTTCTGCAAAATAACGCGAGTTACACAAAATAGCATTTCCTAACATGTTGCATACAAGATTTTTTCTAATTTTTACAAGAACCTTCTCAAAAAAGAGTTTTTTAAACTTATGATATTAATAATTTAGTGAATTTTATCAAAACAAGTAGGCTTTATTCGGAACTTTTCATCACCAGTTGTGAAATATTTTTCATTACATCACCAGTTGCGTAAAATGTGCCGTTTGCCAACTACAATCGATTTTGAAAAGTCACATTTTACATGCCAAAATTAGAAAAAAATATTTTTCTAATTTTGGCATGTAAAATGTGACTTTTCAAAATCGATTGTAGTTGGCAAACGGCACATTTTACGCAACTGGTGATGTAATGAAAAATATTTCACAACTGGTGATGAAAAGTTCCGAATAAAGCCTACTTGTTTTGATAAAATTCACTAAATTATTAATATCATAAGTTTAAAAAACTCTTTTTTGAGAAGGTTCTTGTAAAAATTAGAAAAAATCTTGTATGCAACATGTTAGGAAATGCTATTTTGTGTAACTCGCGTTATTTTGCAGAACTCGCTGCGCTCGTCCCGCAGAAATCCGCTCGTTACACAAAAAAATGCATTTCCTAACTGGTTGCATAAATAGCTATTAATCACTCATGCATTGACGTTTGACATATTATCTAGTAATCTATTCCCAATGACATTAATTATTTAAATTACAACTTAAAAGCATTCACTAGCATATTAAAGTACAATTGCAAATATTCTAAATCTATTACAGTGACATATATTTTAATTTGGTATATAACTTATATGGTGCAAAAACTATAAAAAAATGTATTAGTTTAATTAGATAAAACCTATTTTTTGGCAGAAATGAGCTAATAACTTTTTTTTCATGTTAATTAGCATTGTGCTAAGAATTATTATCCACTTATTGTAATATATTATAATATATTACTGTATTTCCATTGCAATATCTAATTTGCTATATTACTGTATTTCCATTGCAATATTAATTCATTCAATAATTTTGTTAATTATGTATGGTTTTATTTTCTACAAAAGTGGATAAAATCAGGTTTAGCACACGTGAGCAAAGTCATTTAATCACACGTCTGATTGGGGCCCTCGCCTACGGCTCAGGCGCCCAACATTCAGACTAGTGATTAAATGACGCACTTTACTCACTTGTACTAAAAATAGCTATTATTTTAATCCTTACTAGGCCTATTTTAGGCCGTTTATGACTTTACCTGTCAAGACGGATAAAGTGACACTTTCTCTCGCGTTACGGCTATTTTGTACTTTCAATAGTGGTAGTCAATAAAGTATATTATCAGCAAAACACTAGACTTGTTTCGTTACTTGCCTACCTTGCAGACAAGCTCTATTGATAGAAAGTTAAATTGTCTTTGAGATGGCGCCACAAGTATAGTAACGTTGCGCTATCTAGCATCAAAACGTCAAACTGCAAGTTGTCATTGTTAAAAAAGTCGAACCACATGCAGCTAACCTCAATCTTATATCAGTGAAATATCCAAGCAGTTTTAACTGAAATTACATAAATAATGTCTTGGATTTTTGGATATGGCCGGAATAATCAACAACCGGACTTGTCCCAAATGGGATTGTCTAATCCAGGGGTATCTGGCGGTGCCGGTGGAGACGGCACCCCGAAGGAACCCCCGCAGCTATCAAAAGCAGAACGCAAAGCGATGGAGAGCTACCGATTTGATTCTACAGCTTTAGAACGAGCTGCTGAAGCTGCCCGACAACTAGAACGTTCCAGTAAGTTTTATTTTTGCTTGAACTTTAAGTTCATTGTCATATTATGTAATTCGATACTCAGGGGTCGCTTGCGGGATCGATTATATTTCTTAGAAATTATGAGAAATTTTTTCCAATGAATAAGGATCGATGTGTCTAGAATTGTTATATCGAATGTTAATTTTATTTTAGTGATTATTATAAAATGTATTTAATTTATTTAGACACTTGCCTTTTTCTCAGGTCACGCAAAAGATGCTCTGGAATTATCGAAGCTGCAAGAGTCAACGAGACAAGTTGAACAACAAGCAAAAATCAAAGAATACGAAGCGCATATCGCTCAAATGCAAATCGAAGCGAAACGCGCCGAGGGTGAAGAAAAGCGGAAACTAATGCAAGAGGAAACCAGGCAACATCAGCAGAGAGCTCAATATCAAGACCAACTTGCCAGAAAACGCTATGATGACCAATTGGGTCAGCAGCAGCGGATGAACGAGGAAAGTTTGCGGAGACAAGAGGAATCGGTGGCTAAGCAGGAAGCAATGCGAAAGTCTACAATCGAACACGAGATGGATTTGCGCCATAAGAATGAAATGAAACGGGTTGAAGCTGAGTTGAAAGCCAAAGCGAAAGTTGATAGGGAGAATCGCGATTTAACTTTGGAGCAGATTCGATTGAAAGCGACCGAAAATCGGATTACGGTCTTGGAAAGTATAAAGTAAGCGTCTTAAGTTTATTTTATTTTAAATTTATTTTACAAATTTTATTTTCCAGAACCGCAGGAACCGTTTTGGGTTCGGGAGCGCAAGCACTACTAACCGATTGGAATAAAGTACTAACCGCCGCTGGTGGCTTATCACTTATAGCACTAGGTGTTTATTCTGCCCGTGGTGCCACAGGTGTAACTGCTCGTTTTATTGAAGCCAGATTGGGTAAACCTTCATTAGTAAGAGAAACATCTAGATTTTCTTTACTGGAGGCCGCAAAGCATCCAATTGAAGCTTTGAAAAAAATTCGTACGAAAGATCAAGATGCTCTTGCTGGGGTTATTTTAGCGCCAAAATTAGAAGAACGGTTGAGGGATGTTGCTATTGCTACGAAGAATACGCAGCAAAATAAGGGAATGTACAGGAATATTCTTATGCATGGTCCTCCTGGTACTGGAAAAACTATGTTTGCTAAGGTAACAATTTATTTGGTTTTAAATCCGTGAAAGTAATTATAAAAGAAAATTTTTTTGTCTAGAAATTGGCAAAACATTCTGGAATGGACTACGCTATCTTAACTGGTGGGGATATTGCACCAATGGGACGCGATGGAGTCACAGCTGTTCACAAAGTATTTGACTGGGCGAACAGCACAAGAAAAGGTAAATATTTTTTAAAAATTAAAATTAGTCCTTTAGCCATAAAAAAAATTAACAACTACTTTACAATTAAATTTAGGTTTGCTACTTTTCTGTGACGAAGCGGACGCTTTCCTCCGCAAACGTTCATCCGAAAACATCTCCGAAGATCTTCGCGCAACGTTGAACGCATTTTTGTATCGCACTGGTGAACAAAGCAACAAGTTTATGCTCGTGTTGGCATCGAACACCCCGGAACAATTCGATTGGGCCGTCAATGATCGTCTGGATGAAATGGTCGAGTTCGGTTTGCCTGGTTTAGAAGAACGGGAACGTTTGATTCGTTTGTACTTCGATAAGTTCGTTCTTGAACCAGCTACTGAAGGAAAGCGGCGGTTGAAGGTTGATAATTTTGACTACGGTGCATTGTGTACTCAAATGGCTGGGATGACGGAAGGAATGTCGGGTCGGGAAATTGCTAAGTTGGGAGTGGCGTGGCAAGCTGCGGCTTATGCGTCTGAAGATGGGGTTTTAACTGAGAAGATGGTTATTGATAGGGTGAAGGATTATGTTAAGCAGCATAGGCAAAAGGTAGGTTCTGCTAATATATTTTTGTGCAATCATCGAATTTTTTATGATTCTATTAAGATTTTTAAAATATTTTAAAACAATATTTTTTTCGAATGCATTTCTTCTAAAACTTATATTTTTTTAGGTTGAGTGGCAGTCCGAACAAGAGAAGAAGGAATCAAAAAGCATTTACCATTCAGAGAAAGAAGATTCCTACATTACGGTGGTGCCAAAAGCTCCCAAAGCAATTAACGCCACTGCCATTCTAAATAAGAAAACAAAAAGCAAACAAGAGCAAACACAAATAGATAAATCAACAGGTGATGATAGAAGTTAGTTCAAAACAAATTCGATTGATTCACTTTGTTAGACTGTTATGGATTTAAATATATGTATGTAAAGATTGTAATTAACATTTTTTATATGTATATAAAATGAGCGAGCATAGTGAAAATAATTCTAATATACTTAAACTGATTTTATTTAAAGTATATTAGAAGAATAATAATTAATGTAGGGTACCAAATTTATATAATGTATATACTTAAAAGTAAAGATACGTGAGAAAACATTTTATATTTTCATTACAATAATATAAAGATGAGTCTCCGTGAATGCATTTTATTATATAATATTTATATATTAAAATTCCTTTTTCAATTCGAATAGTTCTGTACTACAATCATGTGATATTATTTTGTTTTTGTAGAGTTTGGCAGCATCTCAGGGAAAGTTTATTTAATGTTCTCGTGCAATCAAACTGTACTTTTGTTATTAATTATTTTATATAAAATTGAATTTTATACGAATTTGTTTTTGGCAATACAAAAAATTAGTACAAAAATTGTTGATTTAATAAAAACCTCATTGAATTATCTGAAGCTTTCATGTTTTATTTCATTGGTGTGGGTTCTGATTAAGCGCCAAAATCATGTTAATTGATAGATAAATATTTAATTTTTTCCAAAACAAAAATAGCGATATTTTATAACAAATTAATGAGAATTAATCATAATCAAAAATAATTATTGTAAAAATATATCATAATATTATAAATAGTACATACATTAAATTACATCTAAACTAGATTAAAAAAGACTGCAATACCCCGAACAACTCGACTGCGGTGCATGATCCTTCTCGCCAATTTGAATATTGCCATCCCCATAAGACTCCCACAATCCAGGAGTTTGTATAATTTTGTGCACAAGCTCCTCAAAGGCATACTGAACTCCATCCTTAGTCTTTGCACTGGTCTCAATATAAAGTGTCTGATGTCTTCTTGCGAACTTCATCGCATCTTCGCGACTGACTTCGCGCTCCTCCACGTCAATTTTATTGCCCACAATCATTTTCACAATATTGCTTTTGGTCGAAAATGTTGCCAGCTCGTTTAACCAAGTTTCCAATTTCGCAAAAGTGGCGTAACTACTTACATCGAAGACTAGAATCGCACCCTGTGCGTCGCGGTAGTATGAAGGGGTTAAAGTGCGAAAACGTTCTTGTCCTGCAGTGTCCCATATTGCCAGTTTCACAGTGTTTCCATCAATTGTTAGTTTCTTTGTTTTGAAATCTACGCCGATAGTTAGTGTTTGGTCAGGGTCAAAGTTGTCGTCGACGAAACGCAATAGCAGACTGGAAATGTTAATGATGTTAATTTTGCGATTTTTCTTAATAAAATTGTCGTGTTATTTACCTAGATTTTCCAACACCGCTTTCGCCGATAATTAAAAGTTTTAATGTAGTTAAGACATCTTCATCCATTTTTGATTTATTTATTTTTGCTAATGTCGTCAAAATTACGAATTTTTTTTATATAAATGTAATTGGTTGTTTATCTTGAAAAACTACGTATTGCATGTATTTTAAGAATTAGGAAGTTGATTATTTATTAATCACTTTATTTACTTAATTTAACTGACGTAAAAGATGACAACAACTGTCAGAAATAAACTAATAAAGTAGTTCAAATGCACTGAGTAAAAAATATCACCGGATGGAAGTTAGCAAAATATTGTTTATTGGGAATTCCATCACGGAAATTTTAAATTGAATAATTATGAAACTGTATTGCTGGTTGCATCTTGTTGTTGCATTATATTTGGGGTGAGGGTCGCAAATTATTTGTAATCGCTCATTATGTAAATAAATATAAAATTACTAATGGAAAATGGTGGGTTATGCTGACATATACGAATCAAAACACCATCAATTTTTCAATAATTAATTTAAAGGACCAACAGGCCACAAAGGTTTATTTTTAAGGGATGAAACTTTCACCAGCATTTTCTTCAATATCTACTAATATGTATGCCAAATTTGGTTCAAATCAAATATTTCTCCTGGCAGGTATTCACGTTAGAAATTATGCATTTTTACAACTTTTTGACCCTTCAACCCTTAATAAAAATTCAACCCTGTAAAAAACTTCAGATTTTTTAAAAGCATTCATCACTTGGGCTATACACAATAACATATGTTCAATATTTAGTCAAAATAGGCCTGCAACTTTAGAAGATTAAGTGGATCCACCGATTTTGCCATTTTTGGCATATTTTTGGACTATAACGCGCAGGTCTTTGAGAATTTTTTAAACTTTTTTACTTCTATATCATCTATGAACTGTTAGAAAAAAAAGACGCAAATTATGTTTACATCGGGTCAGTACATTCCGAAATATAGTGGTTTAAAGAAACGAACAGACCGACCGACAGACCGACAGAACGGCAGACGGAAATTAGTGACTATGATTTTCGTAATCTACGCATTTTATAAGGTCGAAAAGAGCAAAATTTAGATTTTTTTTTTGAATACAATTCTTTCTCTACGAGAGAAGTATGTAATATTAATGTAAACAAATATTTAGTGATGTATTTATTCGTGCTAATTCGGTGATATTTTATAATAAATATTAACTGTTTATTAAGATAGCACTATCAATGCCGAATTTCCTCAACAAACTTTATTTACAAGTAGCTTTATTGAAAATTTTTGAGTAGTAATCGTACTTTTTAAGACTAATAAATCGTTTAATAAAATTATGGACTGAATGGTCATTATCGGTAATATTAGGAGTCTTTAATTCTATATACCTTGTAATTAAGTAAGTCAAGAATAATGGACTTATATGTTCTATTAATTTTCCTGTTTTTTATACAAAGTAGTGCAGCAACTAGCTTATATTTGTATACACAAAAATATGGCCATTTATTTATGTATTTTGTCTAAAATTGATTTAAAACTCAGTTTTAGATAAACATTTAGGAGAGTTTGTTAGTGTTCATGAGTTAGAAAATTCAATAAAACTTTCTTTAACACCCGAAGTTATTGAGAATCAATTTAAGACGTATTATTTTGATTATGTGCTTTACAGTGAAGTAAGTAGATGAATTGAAATAATAATTGATTAAGAGGAGTAGTTTTCGGCTGAGCTCCTATTTCAGCGCGTCTAACTGGAACGCATGCTATTCTTATGGAAAAATCACTTCCACTCGGTGCAAGGCCCACAGGAAAACTACTGAATCAATTTTAAATATTTAAAGTGATATACATTTTAGAAACATTAATCTATGCTTTTAATGGAACAAAGTTTTTATAGTTGATTGTAAAAAAAAGATACAGCTACTCAAAGTTAATATAGTTGATATTTCAAATACAAAATAACATAAATGACACTTTGTCCAATGCAATCGCAGATAAATTAAATCAGATTATATATCAGTTTAAATATTGAAAATGGATTCTTTAGTTTTTAAGATTGTCAAACACCCGATTTGAATTTTTTATCATATTTTGAACGAAAATCATCGTTAGAGTGCCTGTTCTAGTGCTCGGTAGATGGCTATACGGACGCTCAAACGCAAGATAGCTTCGAAGATGGCTGGTTGCGCCTCATTTCAACACATGCAAATATTCTCCAATTCTAGTCTCATGCTAATATTTGTGTCCTAACTCTAATAAAAGAGATGAAGGGTATCGTTTGTCGCTTTCACAATGTGCGTTTTCTGATAGCTTTAAAAAGTCCTCCCCTTAATTATAATAATTGTATCACTAATCGTGTAATCGATTTAACTTTTAATCGCAGTATTCACATTCTTTAGAATGCCTTGATGTAAAAATAGCGACAAATCAAACCATTCTAATACCTTGGGAAACAGCATATGAAGTAGAAATTAATAGCGTTTTACCTTCTTCTTGTTACAATATTACTTCTCTCGTAGAGGAAGTATTGTATTCATAAAAAAAAAAAAAATCTCTAAATTTCACTTTTTTCTACATTATGTGAATATGATTTTCGTAATCTACGCATTCTAAATTACGAAAATCATATTCACTAATTTCCGTCTGTCGGTCTGTCGGTCGGTCTGTGCATTTCTTTAAAACACTATATTTCGGAATCTACTGACCCGATTAAAGCAAAATTTGCGTCCTCTTTTTCTACCTGCCCATAGATGATATCGAAGAAAAAAAGTTTATGAAATTTTCAAAGACCTGCGCGTTTTAGGCCAAAAACATGCTAAAAATGGCAAAATCGGTAGATCCACTTAATCTTCTAAAGTTGCTAACCGATTTTAACCAAATATTAAACATATGTTTCGTGTATACCCCAAGTGGTGAATGCTTTCAAAAAATCTGGAGTTTTTCGAAGGGTTGATTTTTTATTAAGGGTTGAAGGATCAAAAAGTTGTAAAAATGAATAAGTTGTAACTTGAATACCTGCCAGAAGGAATATTTGATTTGAACCAAATTTGGTATACATATTAAGGATACATTGAAGAAAATGCTGGTAGAAGTTTCATCCCCTAAAAATAAGCCCTTACGACCCATTTGTCATTTAAGTTAATTGTTTAAAAATTGCCGGTGTTGTGATTCTTATATGGCACCATTACCCACACTTTTCCATCAGTTATTTTAGTAATATTTACATAAAGAGTGAGTAAAAATAATTTTCGACCCTCACCACACACCCCCACCCCTCCAATATAGAGTTTGAGTCATATGGATCGGATTTTCTTCATATTCGATTTCTACCATACATTTTAAACATATTTACGAATAATATAATTTAAAATAGTATGCGACCCTTATTTTGCAATTTCAACCCTTAACATACCATGTACAGTCAAAACGCTCAGATTTCTTTCAAATTTGGATCCTAGTAGTAATTTAACTTACTTAACTTATCATTATTTAGCTAATTAAATTAAAACTAGGGTAGGACCTACATATTACAATTGTAACCCCTAATGCACCCCTTTGATTTGTCAGATTTTGTCAGATTTTATTTAAATTTGTTTTCTAATAATAAATTGAAATATAATTTAAACTAGTTTGATCAAAAATGTCCTAGAATCCTCAATTCATGTTTTTAGCCTTTAACACACCCCTTACACTGATAGTGCTAGGATTTACTTCAAACATTGATTTATATTGGTAATTTTAAATCTAGCTTTAAATAGTTTCATTAAATTAGAGTACCTACAACAAATTTTTTACCTTTTAATCTTTTCATACACACGTTTCAACTTTATCGCTTAAATTTGTTTAAAATTTAGTTCCTAGTTAAAATTTAAAAAGCATTTTTAAATAACCCGATAAATGTTTTTCAGTAAAAGATGCTTCAAAATTCTAAACATTTGAATAACAAATTACTTCTCTCGTAGAGGAAGTATTGTATTCATGAAAAAAAAAAATTTCTCCAAATTTCACTTTTTTCTACTTTATAGAATGCGTAGATTACGAAAATCATATTCACTAATTTCCGTCTGTCGGTCTGTCTGTCGGTCTGTCTGTCGGTCTGTCGGTCTGTTCGTTTCTTTAAACCGCTATATTTCGGAATCTACTGAACCGATTAAAGCAAAATTTGCGTCCTTTTTTTCTACCTGCCCATTGATTAGGTCAAATAAAAAAAAGTTAGGAAATTCTTAAGGACCTGCGCGTTATTGGCCAAAAACATGCCAAAAACAGCAAAATCGGTGCATCCACTTAATCTTCTAAAGTTGCAGACCGATTTTGACCAAATATTGAACATATGTTTTGTGTATACCCCAAGTGGTGAATGCTTTTAAAAAATCTGTAGTTTTTTTAAGGGTTGACTTTTTATTAAGGGTTGAAGGGTCAAAAAGTTGTAAAAATGCATAAGTTGTAACGTGAATACCTGCCAGGAGGAATATTTTATTTTAACCAAATTTGGCATACATATTAGGAATACATTGGCGAAAATGCTGGTAGAAGTTTCATCCCCTAAAAATGAACCCTAGTAGCCTGTTGGGTCTTTAAATTAATTGTTCAAAAATTGGCGGTGTTTTTATTCTTATATGTCAGCATAACTCACCATTTTCCATCAGTAATTTTATATATATTCACATATTGAGTGACTAAAAATAATTTACAACCCTAAAAAATCCAGTAGATATAATTATGCATTTTCGATATTGCTAATTGCACAATGAAAATGTAAATTTTTAGCAACATTAAATGTATCAACATATCCTGAGATTAAACATTATTTAGAAGAAGATAATAATGAAATAGTATTAACTGCCATAACTAGAGATGCTAGTGAATGATGACAAGATGATGCTAGTGAATATATTCTGTAATGATATATGGTGCAATCAAAAGGCTGAAAATTATGCATGGGATTTCTAACCATACAGACAATTTCGAAATGTCCTTATGGGTTATACAGAATACAGAATTGTTGTTCATTATTATGATAAAATGAATTATAAGAACTCGAAACATATTCTATATGATATCACATTTAGAACATTCGAACATCGTAATACTCGATATACGAATGATTGTATACTAAGATAACAAAATTGACTTATAGAACCACCAGGCGTTTCAAAATTGCAAGTAACTTCAAAAAATGATTCCTCAGTGTCTTTGAGATGGATGTCTCCTTATCCTTCGTTTGGCATATTGGAAAGTTACAAGATAAAGTATAACTTGGATAATAATTTAGATTGGATAATTAAGTGGATTAATTCTACACCATGCAAGTTGTGGCCATCATTCCATTGTGTCACAATTTTTATTAATGACTACTCAAATATTTTTCAAAATGCACTTCATATTTCTGGTATGCAATACCTAATTATTTTTGAACTTATTGTTATTGTTTAAACTGTAGATAAGTGGATACAATAAACTATCACATAAAAGTGCTTTCACCGACGATGTTACCACTACTAGTCTAAATATCACTCTTGATGAAATAAAAATTTTGGCAGTGAAACCGTCAATTTTGAAATGCTTAACATAAATGTTTGTATTCTAAAAACTTTTGAACAATTTGGTATTAAAAGTTTTGCAAACACTGTCAAGTTGAAAGCGAATACACTTTTTAGGGGTCCCATAACCGATGTCTCGAATATCTGCAACCAGCATTGCATCATAGAGAAAAGAGCGCGAATGATTGGCGAGAGCTTAGGAGAGAGTGAGAAAAATATATAATAAACACGCGTATTTATAATTAGTGTATTTCGGTTATGGGTTGATGGTTTTTGATGATAATCATGTCAAAATATTCCAAAAAAATTCTCTATAGCACCAAGCTCACTAAATTTGAATAAATTGAATTAATCATTGTTAATTAAGTGAATTTATTTTTGATTGTTAAATATGTCTCTAATTATCCATTATTTAAGAAAACAAAAAGCTTTGGGAAACAGATTAATATCTTCAGAATATTTTGACATGATTTTCATCAAATACCATCAACGCATAACCGAAATACACTAATTATAAATATGCATGCGGCATGTTTATTATATATTTTTCTCACTCTCCCTAAGCTCTCGCCAATCATTCGCGCTCTTTTCTCTATGATGCAATGCTGGTTGCAGACAACTTCGAGACAGCGGTTGGGGGACCCTTAAGTTTCTCTCTTAAGATAAATTTCCTCTAATAAAAGTCAAAGTACGCTGAATCAAACTACTAATTTATAATAATTTTATTTATAATATAGCATCTGAACCTCCATACGATGTTGAAATACAATGGAAGAATGATGAAGAGATCATGAGAATTTATTGGAAACATCGTAACAATACAAATGGATTGCTGACACAGTTCTCAATCCATATTGCATTTGTTCAAATAGCTTATACTGAAACTATAATCTATAATTATATTATAAATTCAGAAAATGATTATAAGTTTTTCAGTTAGAAGTAAGTATATTTATTGAATAACCAATCAAAAAATATTAACCATTACGTAATTCATTTTAGATAAATCCAAAATTAGAAAAATGCACTCAGTACGTACTAGTTTTGAATTCCCAAAATTCAAATGGTTACAGTACAAAATCAGACAAAATAATACATTTTTATAGTCCTCCATTTTTACTCACTTCATTTAGAAACGACATTTTTATATATCCTGGAGAAACTTCAATTTTTATTAATTTTTCACCACCCAAATATTTTAGAAATTACAACTTAATTAAAACTCAAACAATTATTTATTGTTTAGAAGCTGATTTTTTAAAATACAATCAAACTTTGCTGGATGAAACAAATAAAAAATTAAATGCAACGAATGTTATCAAACAATGTTTAGTAGTTTGTGCAATGACTATAAAAGAAGCCTTTAATTTAACTATCGGAACGTTTAATACGTCGTATTCAAACTATTTGGACTTAGAATTAATTCACCCAATCCAGTTGGCACCTGAAACATCTTACACTGTAAAAGCTTTCTTAATATACGAATACACACATGATTTCAAAATAAGATATTACTCCGAAACATTCACTGTTGAAACATTGTCTTCAACTTCCGAGTTAAGTTCATCAGTCAACGAACAATTCATTATCAATTGGTTGCTAGTGTTACCATTATTATTATTCACTATTCTTGTTGTTATAATTATGTATGTAATATTACAATAATCAAATAGAAGAATCAATTAACCAAAATATCTATTTTAGTTTAAGAAAAAAATTATGTACTGGATGTAGGAAAACTGAAAATCTAAATCATACAGCAGAAAATCAAACATTGCAAACTCCTCAGCAAAATTGTATGGAATACACTGAAGTTTCAGACACAGAATCACACATTTACGAAACTATAGATGAATCACCTTCTAATTTCTATGAAAAACCCCGTGAAGTTTCTCCAAATGTTTATTTAGAATTAATAGAATGTAAATAAATAGGCATTTTAATATCTATAAATAATTTTATTAAACCTTTTTAACTCTGTCGCTGCAACCGAGCAGGTGATTTTATAACCTGGCGGATGGTACCGAGAGAGCAACAATTATCTGGATCTCAGTGGGCTCTGAAGTAGAAAACGTCTGTCTTAGCGAGATGACCCTGGTAGGCAATCAGGCCGAGTCGTCACTATTTATTTATAGAAATACCTGGGAGACCACCATCATATCGCACCTTGACCGTACAGGGAGTAAGGAAAGCGAAGTGGATCCTACACAAAGGCTGACCTAGCGAGGCAAACGCATTAAGTGCAGTAAGGCTCCTGGGCCGAATGGAATACAAGAGGAGATTAGAAAAGTGGTAAAACGTAATCCGCATCTTGTCAAGAAACTCTTCAATCCAAAGTCTTAAGAAGGATAAAGTACCAATATCAGCCAAGAGTGCAAGAATGGTACTCATATACAAAAGAAGGAAGTGAGTCATATAGGCCAAGATAGAAGATGCTAGTAGATTGGATAGAATCTAATGGTTTAATTCTGGCAGTGAAAAAAACAGAAGGAATTTGAGAGTTTTCTCCTTGAATTTCTTTCCCCACTTATTTCGTACACTAATAAAATTATGGATTTTGCGAATTTTATTAAAAATTTAAAAAATATTGGTCATATATTTATTTGTGCTATAATTTAATGATATCTTATTTATTAAACATTATCAAACCAAATGTATATTAAGATAACACTATCAATGCTGAGTTTCTTCAAACTTATAGAATTCGATTCATTAAAAAATAAACTCGAAAATATATAAAGATTTTGGCAGTAATTGTTGAGGTTTTTTATATTAATAGTTTAATAAAATTATCAAAATATGGTCATTAACGATAATTTTAAGAATATTTGCGTTTGATTATTTTTTAAGAAATTAAGTAAATTAATAATAATGTTATATGTTCTATTATTTTTGTGGTTTTTTATACAAAGTAGTACAGCAACTAGCTGGCATTTGTATACAAAAGAATATGGCAAACAGTGCGCTGAATTTAAGTCTCCGGGTAAGTTATTTTTAATAATTATTTGGCCCAACACTGATTAAAAATGGTAATGCAATAAATTTTAACTCGCAATATTTGTATTCACTATCATTCAACTTCTATTATGTTTAAATTCAGTTTCAGATGAAAATTTAGAAGAGTTTGTTATTGTCGATGAATTAGAAACTTCGATAAAACTTTCCATAATACCCAAAGATATTGAGAACCAATTTAAGATGTATTATTTCCATTATGTGCTTTACAGTGAAGTATGTAGAGGAAACTAAATATTAATTGATTATAATATTAGTTGAGAAGCTTAACAAAAGTCTCTTCAGAAGTCTCTATACAACAGTTTATTTAGCGGCTAGCCAAACTTTTTGAATAAATATTAGAGTAGGCCAAACAGAAGTGAAGTTGGAAGTTACGCTCCCTGGATTGACGCTTACTTCGCTCCTCACCAGTTGGACCGTATTTTTCACCAATAGTGCGCCAAATTCAAATTTAAAATTTTACAGCTAACAATAATATAATATGTGTTATCAATTTAATTTTGTATTGCAGTATTCACATTCTTTAGAGTGTCCTGAAATTGAAATAGCGACAAATCATACCATTCTAATACGTAGGGAAACAGCACATGACGTAGAAATTAATGGCCTTTTCCCTTCTTCATGCTACAATATGTTTGTTTGTACTGTGGCAACTGTGGCAACTGTGGCTCATTATACAGATTATTTGCCATTAAAAATAAATTTTAAATCTAAAACAATGGCTACATATTGCACTAAAAAATCTAGTACTTATGCATTTTCAATATTGCTAATCGAACAATAAAAATATGAATGATTTTTCAGCAACATTAATTACATCGGCATATCCCAAGATTCAACATTATTTAGAAGAAGATAAGAATGAAATAGTTTTAAGTGTCATAACTAAATGCACTTTTAGTGGAGAATCCACCTTAATGTTAGTGAATATTTTCTGTAATGATACTTGGTGCAATCAAAAGGTTGAAAGTCATATATGGGATTTCAAACCATACAGTCAATTTCGAAAAGTTCTTATGAGTTATACTAAATACAGAATTCAGGTTATTTTCTATGATAAAAGGAATGCCTTTAATTATCTGAAGCGAACACGTCATATTCTATATGATATCACATTTAGAACCTTCCAACATCGTAATACTCGATATACGAATCATTTTATATTAAGATAACAAAATTGACTTATAGAATCACCATCAGGCGTTACTAAATTACAAGTAACTTCAAAAACTGCTTCTTCAGTGTCTTTGAGATGGATGCCTCCTTATCCTTATCCTTCGCACGGAGAATTAGAAAATTACAAGATAAGGTATCACATTGATAATTATTATTGGATAATGGAATGGATAAAACCTACACCATGCAGGTTGTGGCCACCATTTCATTGTGTCACAATTTCTATTAATGGCTACCTTGATCACTACCCAAATAATTTTCAAAATGCACATGGATGCCGATGCTTATTTCTGATGGTATACAATAAGTAATTATTTTTGAACTTATTGTTAATGTTTAAGTTATAGATAAGTGGATACAATAAACTATCACGTAAAAGTACCTTTTCTACTAGTATAAATATTACATTTGATGAAATTGGTAAAAATGCTTTTTGCAATAATTTTCAGAGTGAAACCTTAAATGTTGAAACGTTTCACATAAAAGAGCTCGTACCCGAGATTGTTTCTTGGTTGCTATATTATTACTTTTATTGACCAGTCTTGTTCTTATACTAACGTAAGTACTAATATTAAAATACCCTAATAAAATCAATAAAGACGAATATATTTTGTAGTTTCAGAAAAAAATTAAGTACTTTATGTAGGAAAGCTGAAAATCCAAATCGCCAATCAGAAAATCAAATATTGCAAACGCCCCTGCAACATATTATGAAATATACTGAATTTCCAAATGCAGAATCACACATTTACGAAACTATAGATGAATCATCTCTTAATTTTTAGGAAAAACCCCGTGAAGTTTCTCCAAATGTTAATTTAGATTTATTAGAATGTAAATAAATATGGATTTTATATCTGTAAAATATTTTATAATTTTTCGAATTCGAGATCAATGAATGAGTTTAAACTAAATCTTTCAACTGTTTTTGTCTACTTGTTTGTTTTTTGTGATTGCCTTAATGTCATCTTTGTATTCAATCGCTTGCAATGTTTTTTGTCCTTTACAGGGTATAGCACCCATTGCACTGAAGCTTAAGCTTGTTATACCCCCATAGCTTTTCTACCATTTTAGTTCTGTATCCTAAGTGAGTTTGAGGACATGTCCTACAGGTATTGCTTTGATTACCCCCGGTTCAATGACTGTTTCCTCAAAGATCCAAAACCTACGGCTTGCTAAAGTTTGGCATTCACATTACATAGTATGTGCTGAGAGGTTTACTCTTCTTCGCCACACATCCTGCTGTCAAAATTATTCTTCACTCCAATGTGGTTGAGCAGTCCCACTGTCCAGCGTCGAAGAGCTCCTAATGCTGCCTGCTTTTCATTTGCTCGACACAGGCGGTTATTAAGGTTATTTCAGCATGGAACCCAGTGGTCAGGTTGCCTAAGTTTATGCTAAAGCCATTCCCCTCACTCCAGACCCATAACCAAGCACTAAATTTGGTCGTACAGTCGCCCGTATACCAGACGGTTTATTTTCGTTGCATCAGATCCTTTGATACACCCTTCGTTTTCCGTTGCACTTCGATCACCGGAATGGTTTCTGAAGGTTCAGGATTATTCTAGTTCAATCTGCATGCATGGTTGTTTTCTGTATCAGTATGGTACCCTCTCCTCGGAGTTTCGGTCCCATACTCATTTGACCATCCACCAAAAGTTACTGTTTTTTTATTTTTCCGGATATACTTCTCTTGGTCGGAATCGGATGGGTTGTCCTCTGTTTTGACATGTAAGCACTATGCCTGGGTATTACTTTGTCTACTTCTACTCGATTTGCCACAACTGTTTTCTATTTGACTTCAAGTTCTTCTGCTTCTTCAAACGTGTCTGCATCTAATAATATGTCGTCGACGTAAAAATCTTTCATAGTTACTTTTGGTGCTATCGGGAATTGTTGTACCTCAGCTTTTGCCAATTGTGCTTACTGTTAACTGCTAGGTATGGAGCTGATGCAGTTCCGTTCGTCATTGTTTCCAGGTTATATGTTTTTATAGCTTGGTTTGGACTACTCCTTCATAGAATTTTTTGGAATTTTTAGTCATCCTTGTAAATTTTGATTTGGCTCTACATTTTTTTTATGTCTGCCATAAGCGCGATTTTATGTTTTCTCTATCTGAGTAGTATGTCCATTAACTCCTGTTGTAGTCTTGTAGTCTTGGCCCGATATGCATTATGTAATTCAGGCTTATCTCGTTTGATGTTTTGCATGACGCATCAAATACTACTCTGTTTGGTGCTTGACATTGACACTTTTATTACTGCCTGATGTGGTATGTAATATTTGCTGTCATCCTGATTCGTGGGCACTAAAGTCATATGTCCCTGGTCAATGTACTCTTGTTATAACTCTTTGTTATTTTTCATTTTCATATAACTCGGTTTTGTTTGTCAATCATTTCTCTAATGAAAAAATTATGACATTGCCCTTGACTTTGAATTCCCGCTGTCGCTGATCTTTTCCTCTTGTTTGAATCCTTAATGTTTAGTTGTTTGAATCCAAAGACTACCAATTGGACCTGCTTTGTTTAACTCAAGATCTGCTAGTTTTCGGTTATTCTAATCTTCAGTGTCTGTCTCAAATGTTTCTTGTAGCGTGATTTTTGTTATTTTTGATAACACTATCAACTCCACATCTAGTCTGAAGTTGCTTGCAAAGTGTGGCTTTAGCTCGGTTTTGATTTTTATTTAGCTGTCCTAGGTGCATTTACAGCCGTCTTGTTCAATACCACTTATTTTGGCTTGTATTTTTAGCCTTTGAATTACTAATTGCGCTACATGGGCTGTTATTAATGAGATCTGTGACCCTGTATCCATTAGCACCCTCATTGTTCTCGTTCTCCATTACTATTTTTTCAAAATATTACTATTCTTTCAGGTTGTCCTATATCGTTGTTGTAGCTTTTTGATTTATTGAGTTTTTCCTTCTTGGTCCATGTGGCCTATTAAAGTCATCTCTTCGTGGGCCAGCTGTCCTGATGTTGTGAAATTGTCTAGGACCGCCTGACTGGTGCCTATCGTACTCTCTGAATACATTCGGCCTGTTGACATCATAGTGCCCTGTTCCATACGACCTGTTATTTTAAATCTAAGTTATGATTTAAGTTATTCCAGTATTATTTAAAAACAAAAGATACAACTAAATATACAATTTGTATGACTTATTCACGGAAACAATATTACCACACAAGGTACAACAGTAGTATTGCTGTTGTTCCATTTTTTGTTTCGGTATTTTTTTTGAGTATTGTGTTTTGTTTAACTTTATATTTGTTGTAATAACTTTTTTTCTTAGAGAAAGGTTTGTAATAAATAAATAACCATTGCCTTGTAAAAAAAAAAGAAAGGAAAACATTGTATTTCGGTATTTAGTTCGGTTAGTTATTTAGTTACTTAACGGTAAATTTTAGCTTTTAAATAAATAAACATATTTGTGTAAAAACGCTTTTGACGGCAGTCAAAAGATAAAGTAGAATCCATTATCTCTTGATTAATTCATAAATTACGCTTAATTTTCTTATAATCGATTACTTGATTACAAATCGATTACTTGATTTTCATATAATTGAATCTAAATACTTTAGTATAAGTACGAGCGGTATCTAATTACACCTTTGGTTTTATATCTAGTCATTGAATCGGCAACATGAAGTCATTAAAATTAAGCTTCAATGCATACAAAGAAAAAATATGGGACAAAAGTTAAGTAAATTCCTTAGAAAATTAAAAACTAATAAATATATTTTTGTAGACGACGTGTTATACTCTCTTGTTTGCCTCGCATTAATTTTTCACAATAAAAAAATGCGGACAATTATAGTTCTTATTGTGATATTCGAATTAATTTTTATACTCTTTGCATGTGTGCATATTGCAACATCAAATCATCCTATTACATATTTTATGAATTATATTCCAATGAGTACTGTCATGACATTCGTGAGTATTTTCGAACATGCTCTATTTGAATAAATATATATATTTTTTTTTATATAAAATTAAGACCTGTATGACTATGATGAACTCTATTATGCAAGACAAAATAATCAATCATATAACCAGTACCATTAAAGATTCGTTTAAACGTTGGAATTCGTCGAAAAAAAGTGAAAAGCTTCAAAATAAATTAAACAAGCAAACCAAAATTGCGACACTTTGTTGTAAATGGCATGTTATATTTAGTGCATGGACAGTTTTAATTTCGTTTCCATTTATTGGAGATGACTACACATTTGATTCGATTATTAAAATTATTACTGATTATGGAGGTCGCTTCAAAACCCTACTAACCACCGGTTACTATCTATGTTTTCCAGTGGCTGGCATATCTGCAATATGCCATGCATGGATGTTCTTGTATTGGAGTTTGTATTGTACATTTGAATTATTTATATTGAAAGAAAACTATTTAAAAGTACTGGATGGTATCAATATGGGAAACTTGAATGATCATCTGCGTGAAGACTTAAATTATCAAAAACGAGTCAAGATGATTTTAATTGATACTGTTAAGCATCACGTCCAAATAAAGAAGTATGTATAAAATAGTGTGTCAATTGGATCTTGAGCTCTACATCATAACGACATTGCTGCTTGTTATCCAATAACTCTGATATTTGATTTACCTTTTATTGTGTTCGTGACGTAGAGCTCAAGATCCAAACTATTGAATCATAAACTCGAACGCGCAAAATTCAAAAATTAATTTTTAGAATTATAAATCTGATTAACAACTTTATATATATTCCAATTCTTTGTTATACGATTGGTGGAGTATTATTGGTAATAAACCTTGTGTTTTTTGTTGTGATGGTAAAAATTAAATATATTTTTATGGTTATTATTAAATCTATAATATTTATAGGAAATTAGCCCACAAAACAACTTTCGAATAATATCAATGTCAATAAATGTGTTAATTGGGATTGTTATATTCACAATGAGTGGTCAGATGCTTTTAAATCAGGCATCTATATGTTATATTTGAAATAGCAAACTAATGTAAATAGTTACTTTTTTCAGTCTGAAGCATTTGCATTTACTTTAATGCAGCAAAGCCCTTTATTGCTTTTTGACAAAAGCAATCGAACTATTTTTAGCATTTTGTTGCTTAATTCAATCGATCCAATTAAATTAAATAATGCCGGTATAATTTGTCTAGATGTTTCATTAATTTTAAAGGTAAGTACCTATTTATAAAAGTGCAAATAAAAACTATTTTAAGTACCTATGTTTTAGATTTGGAAATCGGTATTTTCGGTGCTAACGTTTCTTCACTCAGTATTAAAAATATCCTAAACATGAACAACAATTATCATTATCAAAAAGCAAGCTCACAAACGTGACTACAATAAGTTAAGGATCCTCCAACGTAAAATGCAACCACCAATACACCATCAATATGACCATAGAATAGCATGTAAAACGTTTTTTCGCTGTTTTGACGTTATTATTAAGAATAGTTATTTTTCTGCTCATATTAAATAATTCGAGCATTATCAAGTTGTTTTCAGTATAGAAAACTATCAATTATTCTATTAATCAAAAACAAATGAAATATTTTTTCATTATTCAATGGTTGTCAACCAATCGTATGCCGAGATTTTCATTATTCCATTATGCTCAACCAATCATAGGCCGAGTTTACATTATACTATCGAAAAATATCTTGTGAAATATCATAGTATGCCATGATAATAAATTCAAACGTCAAACGTTAGTCTAATTGCTTTAATTGTTTATGTTAATAAGGACAAATAGTGAACCGTTTCTATCTTGTATGTATTCTTTAATAAAATGATAAAAATGCAACAAGAATGTATTCCTGTATTTGAAAATTATTCTCGCCTATTTAACAATTAATTTACCATTTGACAATTATTGATGGAATTATTTAATAAAAGCAGAAAAAGTATAGTATTTAACTCGTGAGAAAGTTGACAATTATTCACTCGTTGAATAATATACTATTATACAACAAGTAGCAAAATGTAAGTTATTTTTTCACGAGTCGTAAATTTGTCCAACGAGGCGTGAGCCGAGTTGGACAATACGAGAAGTAAAAAAATAACTAATTTTGCTCGTGTTGTATACACTATTTTTTGCAATTTTTAATTAAAATAATAAATATTAGTTAATAATCAGATGACAATCGGTTGCTTGATTTAAGCTTAATTTGTTATTAATTGGGTTTTTTCATAAAAAATAAAATAACTAAAACAAAGTTTTAGCATAAAGATAATTATTTTTTACAATTATTTGTAAAGTTTCAACAATTTTTAATAGTTAAAAAAAAAGTTATAAGGTTTTGAAAATGATAATAAATTTAAAACAAACCGCGGGAACATAAACGCGATGAGATTGGCCGGGTGTTGCGTGACGTCATAATTGTAGTTGTGTCATAATTGTAGATGGTTTGTATATGGAGTCGTTGTACAATTCCTTGTTTAAAGTTTGTTTAAAGTGTTTATTTTAACTTTATTGTGTTTATTACGGTGTTAATAATGGCAAATCGACTTGAAAGTGGTTTTGAAAAGGCGAATACCACGAATTTGCCGAAAATTGATGAGTTTATAGTGTGGAATTATATTCAAGAAAGCGAAAAATTTAATGCGGCCGAAGTTCGCAATGCTAAAGTCATGAGGTATGTAAAATGCTAATTTTCATTGCAAACAAGACATATTGATAGTAATTATATTGATATATTATTATATTATTATTTGTATATATTCACATTTTTTAATAGTCCAGGAGCTGGAGACGAATCATGTTGCGCTTATAGGGAAAACCTGTGTTTCAAATATCAGGTTTGCAAGGTATGATTTAGTAACAAATAGGCAGTGCAAAATTCAACCCCAGCTCCCGTACTAAGTAAAGATGAGCAACATCAAATTATTATTTGCATTAGGTCATCACGTGAAAGCTACGGAAACAATGCCATTGGATATGTTTGTTTGAAACGTGAAGGATTGGTTTGCACATTGAAGTGCAAAATGTGTCCAGAACATCGCATTCATGCAAAGGGATACACGGTTGTCCTTGTTGTTGACGAGGAAAATGGAAAAATAAAGAGTGTAGATTGCCAGGATTGTGCTGCATCAAAAGGTAAATAAAAGTAATAATTATAAAAAATCTTTCAAATTAAAAATGGGTTCGCTGTGAACACAAACTGTCAAATGCGTGTTGCCTTGTAATTATCGTTATACTGTCTGAAAATTTATTTTAAAAAACTGTTTTAGGCGGATGCAAACACGCAATTGCGTTTTTAATGTGGGCTCATCGGGAAAGTTCAAAACCATCTGTTACAGAGGTAGAATGCTACTGGAAAAAATCCAAGTTGTCCTCAGTTGGATCATCGATACCATTTATGACGACAAAAGATCTTGGAAAAGTCAAACCATCACTACCAAGCAACCTTCACAACAACTCACAATTTTTGAAAACCATTGTTGCAACAGCAAAAAAAAGGAACTTGGATAGTCAGTTGTCTAGATATTCATATGTTTCTGCTCAACGTGAAACAATTGCTCTTTCTATGCACCAACTAATCATACACTTTTCAAATGAAACAACTTCCTCTTCGGTTGATTACCGGGTGTACCCAGACGATTTGCAATCTTGAACCACTTTTTTTTAATGTTCATTGCTTTTGGAACACACACGAAAACTTTTGCTGGCTGATTTTTTGAAGTATTCTCACAATTTGGCACAAAACAACACCTATAACCTTTTGGTATATGCCTCTCCATATTAAAGGAATATTAAAATACACCACAACCTTTTAAATTTTACAAAATTACAAAAGATTCACTAAAATGACGTTTGTAACGGGGTATTATATGAACGGAACTACAATCGTGACGTCATGCAAGCATCGGATGAAGTCGGCGCTGTTCGGAGTGTTTAAAATGGTATTCAAAAACGTAAAGTTGTATTTTCTTTTTTCGGCCAAAAAAATAATTTTTTTTAATCGGGAAAAAACTATTATAAATAATACGATATGAGGAATTTTTTAAACACAAGAAAAAAAATTGTGAAAAAACCCAATTGAAGCAAGCATTGATAAAACAGTTGAAATCGCCCCTGGGAACGAAAAATTAAACAGTTTCCTTCAAATAATTTCATGTAAAAATAAAATAAAAATTATATTATTATTAAATCTTATATCAATGCTTATATGTTCCAGTTTAGTTAAATAATCTTACTAATTGTGTAATTAATTTTATTAATAAATAAAACAATGCTGTTTTATAACATTTTGCCACGTTTTGAGCAATTTTTAAAATAATGAAAAAAAGTAAAAATAATGAAAAAAAGTAGAAAAAGAGTGAAAAATAGCTATTTGTGTATTTAGAGCGCAAAGTCATACTTTGTCGCGCGAGCCAGAATGTTGTCGTGCGACGCGATAGCGGAGCACGACAATCTGGCGAGAGCGACAAAAACACTTTGCGCTCGAAATACACACAAGATTTTTCCTACAATCCATTTTAAATTAAATTTTTGTTGCAAAAATGTAAAATTAATATTTTGACAACAAATAAAAATGTGATTATATCATCGGTAACCAAGAAACGCTCATTTCTAAAAACAAAAACTATTGTTTTACTGCATTGTTTTGATTTAGCGAGCGGGAAAATCAGCAAAAAGATCTAGAGCGGGAAAGTGACAACTCCTCGGAAAACGCCAACTTTTCGTTGTCAAATGGAAGCACAAAGGCTTACTTTTATATGCGATTGTAGGAAAAAGTCGTTTTTTTCACGCTTTTTTTAGAATAATAAAAAAAAGAAGGCCGTTTCAACATCAAAAATAGCAACTAAAAAGATGTCATTTTGATCGAAAATTGCAAAAAAATAATTTCAGATACGCGCGTTTATTATATATTTTTCTCACTCTCTCCTAAGCTCTCGCCAATCATTCGCGCTCTTTTCTCTATGATGCAATGCTGGTTGAAGACAACTTCGAGACAGCCATTTGAGGTCCCTTAAACACGTGCAATAAAATTGGTTTTATAAAACATGTTCTTTAATATACTATTAATGATTTATTAACTTTTTAAGCATTTTAGCTAAATACCAAAAAATAAAATTGTAATGTGGGTTATCTACCCTATATAACGACCCTCTAAAGCTTTTCAAACTATAAAAATCTCTTCTAGCACGAAGATCTTAACTTATTTTATAAACTTGTATTACTGGTTGCCCACCAGCGTTTTCATGAGATCAACAATACGACTTTAGTCGATCGATTTAAAATTATACGGGGTGTTATAAAATTGTTTCAATTTTTTTAATTTACCAAATGACAAACAAAATATGCATTATTTTGTAAGACTTTTCATTTTTGCATACTTTTTTATTTTTGTTTATTAGTTATGTTTATAAAAATTACTATTTTGACAATTTATTTGAGAGCCACTTATTTATTTATTTGACATAAGTAAATGATAAAATTGGCTTAAAAAATTCAATTTTTTGACATTTCGTAAAAATTTGATGACAATAAAAAAGCATATCTACATTTTATTATTGTATAGACCAAACAAAACTACATATTATATGATGCATAAAACCCAAAATAAAGTGTGAGTATCGCATATTGAAGCAATATATTTTCATTTTCATTTTCAAATCAAAATTATTATAATTTTCAGAAATTTTGTTTTTATCCTTAAATATGGAATTCATGCAGAACCTATCTACTTCATTTTCGACCATCCAATCCGTAAGTGTTATATATAATATTATATATTTAATAGAACTATTTTACCTATTTGTAATTTACATAAAACAACATAACAAACAGCAACATAATTGTTATAAGAAAATACTGAATTTGCCAAAAGGTGCTTCATTATTATACAAAAAGGGTGTGTTGTTGGGTATATTCATTTTTTAGCATGAATCAGCTATTGGTCAGTCAAAACACGTAAAAAACTGAGGGTACTTATCATCAACCCTCCTTTTACGAACCAATAAGCGAATTTGCAATGAGGGGAGCGAAAACCAATCAAACTATGCGAATCAAACAGGAGCGTGTGTCACAATATATTTTTAAATGTGTGATGGTGTGACTCACTGCAAATTATTAGTTTTATTGGCAAAATCGATTTTATATTCCGCTCATTGCTACAAACAATCCACTAACTACTGTAACAAGATATTTGCAAAATGCGTTTAACCAAATAAGAGATTCATTCAGCTAAAAGCATAAGCAAATATTTTATAAATATGTGAATAATTCTCATGGATGAATCAGCAAAATAAAGTAAAGCAGAAGTGAAGAATGTCCATTCTTCATTGTCATCGTAGCACAACAATTATATTAAAATGGGCTTTTCATGTTTTCAAAATTCTACTATATGAATCAAATTATTCATTTTTGAGTGATCGATTTTCAATTTCTATTATTAAAATAGACAACTTTATTTGCACAAAAATTTACAATAAGTGGACACACTTATAATCTTGTTTATGTATAAAATAATAAAAACAAAATTAATATAAATATTATATTAAATAAATATATAACACGTCGTATTATATAAATTATTAAAAACAATATAATGATTAATTATATCTATTTAATTACACAATTTATATAAAATATTTTTAACATTGCCTTCTATTTCGATTATGCTCATAAAAAGGTCAGAAAAAACGAATATAATACGGAATGTAAAACAATTATTTAAAATTTTTGTGGCGTGTTTAAAATTCCGTGTTCTAAATAAATATTTAACTGAAAGTTAATACAAATATTAGCTAAAATAAATGCCTACACTTCTTATAATCATAAGGATAATTGCTGCTTCGGTAATGTTAAAATGTTTTTTTATTATTTAGGTGTTTCATATTATTGCAGTTATTTGTAGCGTTCTAATTTTGACTGCACAACATGCAGCATTTGCTAAATATATAACAAAAATGGAATACACACATTGTTATAAGGGTGGCTATTGTTGAATGCGAAAAACTGACCGGCCGGCCGCGTGTTTGACGTACTTTGCTTTGCTGCACCCCTTACAGCCTCCGCCGCTCCACCATCATGATGATGTGATCCATGATTGACATGCATTGTTACGCACTTTTCTGTTTTCAGCATAATAGTCGAAAATTTGCAAACCAAGTGCTTTTGACTATCGACTATCGCAAACAATTAGAACATTTGCATAATATTTTCTATTTGCATTGCCATTCAACTGACAAAGAAATCGAAACTATATGTAAGCCCCCTAACTAATTATACTTCTATTTTGCGATTGCGATTACAAATATTTGCTTTATACTATTTTATTATTAGATAGTTCATCATCAGATTATTGTTAAAAATTATAATTTTGATAATTATATATATAGAGCAAATTTATTTAGTTTTAGGTAAAAATAATGACTGTAAAGGTAGATATATTAAATTTTGAGATACTGGGTCATTTTCCACACCACAATTCCACAATGACAGCAGATGCGAACATTTTACTGACCAGGTGACCAAAAACAGAAAATATCACCTTTTTCGATATATTGTACATTTAGAAAAAGATAGTCACATACAAAAATTTAATCAGCAATCAGCAAAAATTTAGGAGTCAGCTGGAAATCTTCTTGTTTTAGTTAAACTATTTTCAAACGATAATCTATTAATTATTCAAAAAAAGCAAATTCAAAAACTAGCTTCAGATATTGCATTTTTTAGAGTTAAAATGTACGTATGTATTTTAAACTTTAAATTTTTTAGAATTTTTTATTTTAGAAATACTTAAAAACAATTTAATTCAAACCCAAATTTTACAAACAAAACTATAGTTGTGTCTTGAGTAAGATCACTTTTTAATTTCTACTGAAATTTTTAACTAATTAAACTACTTAATACAAAATTTAGATACAAACTTACTAATTTTAAAATAAAACCGTTTTTTTTTTAAACGTGCAAAGATAATCAAAATTATTCAAATTCGTGGCTTTTTTTAGTATTTAAACAAAATTTATAGTTTAACTTACCAAAATGTCAACTTTTTAAATCAAAAATCCACCAATAGTTAGCAGCTGCTTTTATCTAATTGCCAATTTATAAATACAGCAAAAAAATACAAAACATAAAATTAGCAGAGGGAGGTTTACATTTTTTTTTTGCATATGACAGATTCAGTTCAATCACAATATAAATGGAAATATTTTGATCCCCCAAATTCTATTGACCTAATAATCAGAAAAAAATCTTCTTTGTTGTTACATTATACGAGTTTGACCATTGCCCTCGGTAAGCTATTTTTTATACCATCAGATGCATCGTTTTTTCTATCAAAGTGTGGGCAAGTCTGATTTTGTAGGGAAAGGTGCTGGACACGTGCCATGGCTATTTTATATTTTTTCCAACAACTTATAGCAAATATTTAATGATGTCATTCACTTTTTTGTTGGTCTACTTAAATAGCGATTTAGAGGGGACAGCCGGGTGCAATTTTTTTTTTTATTTAGTAGGTAAACTAATTTTTTTAAGTAGTTGCACTTTATGTAGAAAACAAATTTTTTATCTTGACCATATTGTGCATACTTTTTTAATTCGCACGCGCCATTCGCTTATAACTCGCCATATCAGTGCAATGATAATGAATAAAAAAGCGATTTGCAAAAGCACCATTTTATTTTATGCTTGATCGGACATGATTGTGATTTTTGAATGGTAGATTGGCAGATAATTGAAATGTATGGTATAATTATTTCGCATTTCGAATGAAAGTAAATAAAGAAACCCTTAATTGAATTAAAATATTTATACCTATAATTTGCTTAAGCTTAACCATTTCCGGTTCTTTAGAAATTAAACTAATTATAGGTATTTTCGATTGACTTAAAAAAGTGCGTTTTATTAGGTTCTTTATGCGTAATACGAGTATGAGTATTCATGTTAAATTTGAGTATATTTTAAAATTGTTTACTTTTTTAAAAATTTAAAATTAATGAACTTAATTCATCAAATCGCAACAAGATTTCGGGATAAAAATAAAACATGAATGCTCGGCAAATATTGAAATAAAATATCTGCAAATATATATATGAACTCGACTCGAAGGGCTGCAGATTGCGCCCACCCCCTGCGTGTGCTCATAGGGTGGGAGGCGGTTATCTGGATTAGAATGCGTGGACCGCGTGTGCCATCATCACAAAATGCCCTGCCATCATCATCTCATAGTTTACAGTATTTCGAAAAGCAATATACCGGTGCTGTCCGAATTTTCTCTATTTTACCTCTAATATTTATTTTTTACCTGCGCTTTGTATACGAAACCTTACCATAAGGACTTTTCAGTTGTTAGTGTATTTTACTAAATTATTATTTATTTAATTATTAATACTACCTAGCTAGATTAAATAAATTTGAGTGCGTGCTTGTGATTCTGGGATTAGAACTTTTTTTGATTGCATTATTGAGCTAGCTCTGTAAGTATATTATTTATTAAAATTAAAAATATAAATGTACAAACGTATACAAAAATATTTTGTGAGTTATTTAAATTCCAAACCAAGTGTGCACAAAGTATATAAATTGCTTTTAATTTTTTTTTAGAATATTTTCTATATGACTGTGGTAACGGCAGATGAAGATAGCGGCGTCGAAATGTCACACCCTCGAGCCGATAATGGTAGGACACATTTTTTAGATAAAAAAAAACAGTTTTAAATAAGAAAATAATATTTTTTTAAAGTTAATAAACATTAAGAAAAAATTAAAAATAAATAAAATTTATATGTTTTCTATTAAATTCTTCATTTCTTCAATTTATTAGAAAGTGTCTCTTCAGCTCAATTAATAATCGACCTGCTGCCTATAAATACTTATTCAAGTTGATTGAAATTCAAATACAAGTTAAAAACCGAAATAAATTCCAATGCACCTATCTACATATACATATGTTTCACGTTTTATAGCTGTAAATGTAAAGTAAGATAATATGCATTTAAATACGAGAGGAAAAAATATACTGAAATCATTGCCTAATTTTCTAAGAAGTCGTTTAGTGTTAAATGATAAGACGGTTAAATACAAGTCAAGTCGACCCTACTACTACTTTTCTATTTTAATCTTTTACCACAGGGTTTATTCGTTCATTTAAATATGTTCGAGTGTAGTGACAAAATTTGAAATGCTATAATTTTCTATTTAAATCGCATAAATACTAAAAAATATTTTGTTTAATAAAATTATTCCTAAAAATTTAAATCTTTTTTCAAATTGCTCTAATATCTATTTTATATTAATTGCGCCAACAAAATTATTATTAATATCTAATGGACGCTGAAACTTAATAAATAGACAAAATATAAATACGTAAATAACAAAATACTTTTAGTTTATTTTAAAAAACTTTTTTTTTAATTTAGCGGGTAGGTATTATACAAAATTCGAAAATTGTATAAATGGGATATTTCTGAATATGACTATTCAATGATTATTCAAATATTCGATTAGACTAAAATTCCAAGATATTTTACAGAATTTAAAAAATGTGTGATAACAATTTAAAATTCACTATTGTTTAATAATTTTTTAAATGTCCAATAAAATCATTTTTAATCTATTAAATTTGTCAATTAAAAATATTTTTTTATAAATAATATTGTATTTGATAAAAAGAGTAATATTGTATTATTTACATTTGTTATGATTAAGACATATTTAGTAGGTACAATATCTATTATTGATAACTTATCTACATAATTCTAATATTCTATTCATTAGAAGCAAATGCACAGAATTTTTCTGACTATCGTTCGTAAGAATGCAGTGCTTGACTGTGTAGACAAAAATTTCATCCAAATTCACGTTTTATCTATGACAAGAATTTTCTGACATGTGTGGAAATTAATTTGCCCTATTTAACTACTACAATTAAAAATATAAAAATAAATAAAAACTCTTACACAATTATTTATCAGGAATTTAGAAAAATCTTTCTATATAAGTTTTCTACTAATTTATATCTTCATTTTATATAAAAACGGATCAAATAAAATTATATTCTGTATTGATTATGAAGGTCTTGCGAAAAAAATATTTATCGCATTATGGAGTGTGACGTCATAAAGGACGCTGAATATGATTGGCGGTTGCCTAGAGACGCCCTCGCATTTTGCAATGGCGATTTTCAGCGCCCCAAACTTTTAATAATGCGTAAACCGCTAATGATATAAATTTAACGATAAAAGTATTTATTATTTTTATAGTAATTTAATTTTTTAAATAAATAAAAAAAATAACTTAAATTTTTTATAATTTATATTAAAAACAAAGATAAAATTTGATGAAAAAAAGGTGTCTATTAAATAGGAATCTGTCATAATAAAATACTAATAATAATAATAATAATAAATATTTTTATTTTATTTATAGAAATTCACAAATTGATTATTGTAGTTGCTGATAATGTTTTGTTTTTTCACAAAATTAAAAAAAAAAGATTTTTTTTGTTCATTTTTTTCTAAATATTTGATATTGCATTTTATAAACAAATTTTCTAAAAATATCCCATACATTTTTTTTGAAAACAAAATATAAATTGTTCTAAAAAAATCGACTCTCTCAGAATAGATCCATAATCAAAAACAACATCCAGTTGTGGAATTTTATGAATGGCATTTCACTGATCAGCTCTCAGCGCCACTATCATAGTATACACTCTAATAATATAATTCTACATATAAATGTGTACATAAAAAAAATATACGCAACGCATTTTTCGTGTGCGTGTTAAGGAAAAGTGCGCCTTAAGAGCATAATGATGAAGGACGCCGCCGCACTAAAATTCAAATAGAAAATAGGCCTGAAAAGTTTTCATTGGCCCAGAGGCCGGATGTTTTTTAAGATTCCTTATGTATTCTTCATTCCTAGACCAGCGTGCCTCGTATATACTCATACACTTTCTAGAGAAGCCCATGAGGCTTACACGAAAAATATTATGTAGAAAAAATACATTCACATATACTAGTTGGATAAACATTTTTTATTTACGGGTTTAGTTTTGTTGTTTGTTGTTGTTGTTTTTATTATTGTTTAATTTATTTGTTATTGGACTATGGAAGAACAATTCGAGAATGGCAAAGGTATGTGAAACATTTATGGTACCTAAATTATGAATCAATTTTCAAATATGTTATTATGATTCATAGGAATTTCATTTCTAAGCACTATAAGCAGTGCGTCAACATTTTTAATTTATTAGGAAAAAATATTTTTAAATTAAAATGTGTGGAGAAAGTTCAAAGCCCATAAGACGGTACACACCATGGGAAAAGAAAAAACAGCCCATCAAACGTTGAAAATTAGGGTGTCAAGCAAAAGCCCTTAATGCGTTCATTGCTCCCTTAACAAAATATCTATTTTTATCTATTTCTACCAAGTTAACATTCTTAGTTATAAATATATAACAAACAAGAAATGTTTTTAAAAGTTAGGGAATAAATGCGCCCCGTCCATATTTGACATTTTTTTTTATTTGATTGTGATTTAAAATAGGCATTCTGGTACTAAAATAATATCAATATATGTATATATAAATAATATAATAATTAAATTCTGTCGGTTTTTATATATTTTTTAAAAATAAATAAATAATTTTAATGAAGAAATATTATTATTATTAATATAGCAGAATTTCATTTCTTTAAAGCAATTTTTTTCATTCAAATTTTAGTTTTGTTTTTAATCAAATAAATATGTTTATGTATTTTTAAAGTAAATACGAGTATTATATAGATTTTGTAAATGGTACGCCACTGATATTTTCTACTTGCACAATATTTTTTCTAGGTAACTAGATATTTGTGCAGGTATTGTTAATGCTACCCCCTCGTCAACAACCCTTGTACGGCTGCATCCTTAAACGGGCCATTGTAACCGCGGGAAAAATAACCGCCCTTGTACTTTTCAGTTTTCACTTTGAAAACCTTACAATAAGCCGATTTAAATTTTTTCCATTCGAAAACAATGGCCAAGGGCCTCTGTAAGAAAATAAATAAATTCCACCAAGAAATACTTGTGTTAAATTAACATATATTATGGTGATTATAATTTAATGATATGTATGTGTAAATAATAGAATATTTCGGTTATTTTCAAAATACTTGTTAATTAAGCGTTGTTTTTTTTTGTGGTGGAAATTTGGATAATTATAATAATTATAATAAGTGGTGGTTGTAGGATCCGAGGGCGGAAGTGCTAGCCAAGGAGGATCGGAAGCTAGTTTTGGTCTACGAAGGGGTAAATGTAAATGGTTCAATGTAGCTAAAGGATGGGGGTTTATCACGCCGGATGATGGGGGACAAGATGTTTTCGTGCATCAGGTAATTTTCATTTTTTTTATGTTTTAGTATTTATTTTATTTAATTAAGGAATATTATTTATTTGATTAGGTAAAATTTTAAAGCAAAGATTAACTCACTGATAAGTTACATACTTTATAAGATAATATTTTAATTAGCATTTTTAATTGATTGGTTAAAAAAATAAGTAGGTATTTGTTGTTTAATTTATTTAAAAAATGCATCTTGAATTAATTTATACAATTATTTAATAATTGTATTTTGCTATGGAATTAATGTTTTATGTAACAGATTTTTAGAATAATTACAGAAACTTATTATTTTTAATTATCAAAATTAAATTAAAAAATATACAAATACAAAAATATAATAATTTAAAAATAAAATATAATATTATTATAAAACGTAATTAAAATTTGAACAAATTTTTATCTTTTATTGAAAATGCACGTATCTCCTATAAATGTGTATAGTACTTAATTTGCCCTTCCATTCACATTTGTAAAAAATCATTTTTTTTTTTGTTCACATATCAATGTTCATTTAGTTTAACAATACCGAAATAATTTTCAATAATAAAAAAATGAATTATTTATAGTATGCAATCAGGTGACTAAAATTTGCATTATTATATTTTTTTCATGCAAATGCGCCCATACTTCTAAAACCGTTTAAATAATACTATATCAAATCAAGTTTGACGAATAGAAGCAAAAAAAAAAGATCGTCCCTACAATAAAGTACAACCAAGTACTACAACTAACAAGTTGAAAATAATAGAATAAAATAACAATAACCAATATACTTGTTGCTTGACGTGTGGGACCTGTTCTGTATTTCGTGTATTGGATTTGTAAAAAACGGCAAATATATGTGTGGAGGGTAACTTTATACAAAAGCAGTTAAGTACCTGCCCTTCATATAATATTGCATCAATAACTGTGTTTCGTTTTTTTTTATAGTTTTTTTAGTGTGCTTCGAAATATATAAGGTTACTCATTATTTTAAAACCAGTTTTTTGAAAAATTTGAATATTGCAATGTGCTTTTCCAGGCTTAACATTTATGTTATTGTAATTTTTGTTAATTCAATGCAACTTTAATTTTAAGAATGGAATTATTGTTTATTTTATCAGTTTTTATTGGTTTATTTTTTTTTCATATGCATTAATAACTATAATTTTAACACAAACATTAGGTACAAATAAAAAATACTGATTTACTAAAAGTATAAATTAATATTTTAATTCAAATGAATTTTTTTATAATTTTTTTTTATTAATTGTTTTAGTAAGTAATTACTAATTATTTAATAACTTATTCGAGAACTTTTTAAACACTATTTTTTTACAATTTTTTAAAAAAATTATATAATTTCATTCGTAATTTTATGTTTAGTAATTCTCATAAAACTAAAGATTTAATAAATCCCCGTCTGAGAATTTATTATGGGAAAAATATGATTTACTCAATGGTTAGTTTTCAAACCGTATTTGGATCTACACATTTTTCTTATCAACTGTTTACAGAATTAATTAAATTTTTATTGCAGTTTGTCTAAGAAATTATCTCTAATAATAAATATTATTTTGTTATACAGAGTGTTATCCAAATGACCGGCTTTCGATCACTTGGCGACGAAGAAGATGTAGAATTTGAGTGCCAAATTTCTGACAAGGGATTGGAAGCCACAAAAGTGACTGGTCCTCAAAGCATAGATTGCCGAGGCTCACATCGAAGACCTGCTTCAAAAAAACGATTCCGAAAAATTCGGTAAATATTTTTACTAAACTTTTTGAACTACAACTTGACAAAATATTAGCTGAAAGGAAAATAATAATAATTTAATTTTTTCTAATTTTGACATGTAAAATGTGACTTTTCAAAATCGATTGTAGTTGGCAAACGGCACATTTTACGCAACTGGTGATGTAATGAAAAATATTTCACAACTGGTGATGAAAAGTTCCGAATAAAGCCTACTTGTTTTGATAAAATTCACTAAATTATTAATATCATAAGTTTAAAAAACTCTTTTTTGAGAAGGTTTTTGTAAAAATTAGAAAAAATCTTGTATGCAACATGTTAGGAAATGCTATTTTGTGTAACTCGCGTTATTTTGCAGAACTCGCTGCGCTCGTCCCGCAGAAATCCGCTCGTTACACAAAAAAATGCATTTCCTAACTGGTTGCATAAATAGCTATTATAAATTTGAAACCAAAGGTAGAAAATAAAAACATAATCAAATACAATGAAAATAATTCATAAAAAAGAATAATTCAAAATTTACGGCCAAATAACTACATTTTCTGAACTAGATAAAAATAAAACAGATAAATAAGTACATTAGGTGCAAGATACATTTTTTTTTTAAATTTAAGAAATAGAATGGAAACCATAAATAATTTTTTTTTAAATAATTTAATAAATAATAAAATTAGAAATATTTTTTTTTATTTTTAAGTATTTTAATTTTTTAATTGTTTAATTTTTTTTAATTTTTTTTTAATATCTAAACTATATTTTCATTTTTTTATTTAATAAGCTGTTACAATTGCGGTGAATTTGCGAACCACATAGCCGCAAAATGTACGATGGGTCCACAACCAAAACGCTGCCATAACTGCAAGAGCGAGGATCACTTGATTGCCGATTGTCCTTCGCGATCAATGGAACAGACCAAAACGAAATCGGAATCGGAACATAATGGAAATGGTACGAGCGAAATTTCGCAAGATACAACTAGTGGCGCTCTCTGTGAGGGGGTAGATAAGTTGCAACTTGAATAGCCTTGTCTATATATTAAATTCTTTTTTATACATTTTTTATAACGTTTTTTTTTTCGATAATTTTTTTATACAGTGCAAATTTTTTCACTTTAGCACAAAAACTTAATTTTTTGTGTTTTGAAATTCTGATTTATATTTGAAGGCCCATTTAATCTAAACGATTTCAAATCGCTCTATTTATGTACAAATTTCATTATGAAAAAATATTTTCTTAAACACTTAAATAAAGCATATTTGTAAATAAGAATTATAATATAAAAATTGCAATTGTGCAATTAAATATTTAATTACACGTCAGAACGTATCGAATTTACATATCGTGCTGTGAAGTTAAAGGAATTTATTTTATATAATAATTTTGCGAGAATTTTTATACGAAATAAAATCTACGTTCCTTTAAAAATTTGGGCGACCCATAAATTTCGTGGAACTTTTACCTAATTTTTAAATTCTAGGCACTATATACTATTATTAATTTTAAACGTATACATACTACTAACGAACAAAAATATTCCGTTTTTCCAACTAATATGCCAAACCAATAATAAATGCTGGAAAGTTTGTTTGTTTACGCTCTTTTATCAGAATAAATTAAAAAGAAACGAGATGTAGTACGACACCATTGTTGAAAACACAAATTCAAAATTTGTACACTTATTTATTTTGCAAAAAAACCTTTATAGTTGTTTTTTATTTTTTTAATTATTTGTTTTTTATTCTCTATTATAATTTTAAATTATAATCGATTTATATTTATATTGAAAGTTTATTTTATAAATTTTATAAAAACCAAATTTATTTGAAATTTCTGGGCGATATTTTTGTGATGCTGTTTGGAAACAACAAAAATTGGGCGTCGAACTACAAGCGGAGTATACTTAATGGCATTCACATGAAAATAAAGAACTACATCACGATTCGTATTTTTCACTTTTAGTAGCTTGTAATTTAGTTTGTAGGATCTTTTTTTTTTGTTTTGTTTTTGCACTAAATACTTACAACATTCTACCTCAAATGTTCTTAATGTTTAAGATTTTAATTTATAATTAATTAAATTAAATGTTCCTAAAATGTTGTGCCACATTAAACTTGTAAGACTTCTTCCATATTTTATATATAATTATTATACAATGGTTGTACCTGAAGCGCTTAATTCTTAATTGCAGTAATTGTGTATTTATTTTTAAATGAATGTACCTTAATACGAAGGAGTATCTAATTCAAGATCCAAACAAAACAAAAAAAATTAAAAATAATTTTTTTCTGGATCTTGAATTTTTGATTTCTTATACTGTTACAATAGACTGATTGATTTTAAACTCAGGGATGCATTTTACCTTTAAATTAAATAATTTATACAAAATATAGAAAAATAAACCAAAAATAAAGTAGAATATTATTATATAAAATAATGTAAAATATTAAAGTAGTTCATCAACTAATTGTGTTTAATTAGTCACTTCCTTGCTCTATATTATTTTTTATCCGTGTTTATCCGGGGATAAGGGTGTAATGACCGCACCTTGCCGAATATTGATTCCGGTTTCCACTTATATGCAGACTCTGGAACCTTGTGTAAATATCATACAGTTGATAGAAATTGGGAACTTCAATATCAAAAAGATTAGAACTGAAGCTTAAGACCAAAAGAACTCTGGGCTTATTCAGGCGTGTAAACTAATTTAGCATCACATGAATTCACATGAAAAATGTACGATATCTTTTTTGTAAAAAGACTTTGAATACGTACAAGACAAAAAAATAAATATTTTTCAAGAATTTGGAAATTTTTCAAAATATTTTTTTCAATTGATTTTTGTTATCATTTTGAAGAATTTTAAAAATTAGTCATAAAAGAATAGCGTCATATACTGTCTTTTTCAAATAATTGACTAAAATTTTGAAAAACAATTTTTTTTATTTTTTTGTACAATTATTTTTTGTCGTCATTTTGAAAATATTTACCTACGTCCTTTGTAATAGCGTTAGGTTAGTGAAAAGTGTGACATATCGGCAATAATCACAATGACCTAAAATGTGAGCCTAGTGAGAAGTAAGGGCTGGGGTCGCCCCTAGCAACGTGGCTGCAGCAGCGACTGAAATCATCGACCGACAGAGACGCCTCTCATTACTCAATGAAATCTATTTCTCTCCTTTTCGTCACTCTTCTTATTTCACTCTGCTGTTTATTCAACCGACCTACTTACCACACATAGTAGTTGCAGTGCAGGACTGACTCAACATTTTCCCAAAATCTGGACGCGATGCGTCGTTCCTTCCATAAGCATTGCTATATATAATATACAGTTGAAAGTTAATTTCTTCAGGTTTTATTTGTTTTAAAGGATTTGAAAACTGGTTTTAGTAAAAAAAAATTGGCAATAAATTCAATAATTCATATTTATTCATCATCATTTATTGATACATTTTACATTTATTGAAGTTATAATATTTTCAATATTTTTTGAAGCAATCCATATTTATTTTCCGCTAAAAACATAAAAAATAGTATTCAAATTAAAAATTCTAAAAATGATAAAGATACTTGTACTTCTTTGGATAATTATTAACTTTTGTTCAACATGTTTAAATACTCACACTCCAAAGCTGCCACTAGAAGAACTAGCGGAAGATTGACTCCACGATCCGGAAGCAGCACCACCGCCACCGTGACCGACGGGTTGATGTCCACCTCCGCATGTGTTACATCCGTGGCCGCCACCACCGCCACCGTCCTTGACTATTATGACATTGAGTTTTTTAATGCGGCGTTTTTTCCGTTGGCTGATTTTCTCCGGCTGGTTAACAGTGATTGGATCAACCTAAATATAGAAAGATTATTAAAAAAAAATACTTTTTTTTTTAAAAAAGTAAATTTTTATTTTAAAATCGATAAATAAATAATACGCTTGTTAAAATTAAATTTACCTTTTCGTCAATATTATGCAACGCTAGTAAAAATTTATAAGCAGGACCATTTTCCTCTTGATTTGTATTAATATCATCATCATCCTTGTAAAAGTAATTTTTTTGTTTTTGAGCTTCCTCTGGAGATGGTTGTAATAAATTCACTACATAAATTTCACCATTTTTTTGTGGTGCTTTCAAATTTATTTCTTCGCTAATTGAAACCGAAACAATTACTGCTAGAAGCAATAAACGTAAAGACGTTGTACGTATACGTAGCATTGTTGAAACTAATTGTTTTAATGTGATTAAAGGATATTTATAGTGAAAAAAATAATTTATAATTATATATTCTTATTTTTATTGTGTGCTATACACCGGTTTTTTTTTTCATAATTGAATTAATTGTTAATTTCTAAGAGCAATACAATAAGTATTATATCAGATTTTGCATAAATTATAAAAAGATCCCGAAAGATTTACGTAAATAAACTATTATTTATAATTTATTAAACCAATTGAAATTTTATTCTAATTTCGATTTTTGATAATTTTTATGACACAATTTTTAATTTATGGACGAAATATTTTTAATATACTTAACTTTGATTTATATTTTCATTGTTTTACATTTTTTTTATGTCTATAATAAAAGCATTAATAGTTTATTTTAAATTTTGTGATAGGAGCAAGAATATAATGGATTTTGATTATGAAATAGAAATCCTTCTGATTGAGTTTTTCTTGTTAAAAAATAAATATTATTGTTTTACATTCTGTAATTTGTATAAAACTTTTTTTAGCGGCATTTTCATGTAGATGGTGAGAATGGAAGATAATGTTAAAAATATGTGAGAGACGCAATTTTGTAAATTTTTATATAAAGTTTTACCAGAATACAAGCTGTTTAATTATTTTTCTTACAAAAAATTAACTTTGGTTGGTTTAAATGTTAATGTTTTTTTTTTTATTATTTAACGATTGTTTGTACAACCAATAGGATGCTTCCTCTTATGGATCTTGATTTAATTACCAAATTTCATATCAGTCCGTTTATCCGCTCACGAAATTTCGTGGTTACAAAAAAGGTAACGAAAGTGAGATGCCGAAGAAAGGACAAAGTACCTAAGTATCAAATTCAAAAATAAAAATCCGTTTATTGACGTCATGATAATTTTTAATGGTAACGAACAATTTTTTTAATTACTAGTTTGAACAATATTATTTGAAAATGGATGTAATTAATAAAACTCTCAAATACCATAGAAACATACAAATTTTTAATTTTTTCACACGATGCTAAGAAATCGAATTTCTTCGAATTCTTATTTAAGCACTAAAAAATGAAAAGTATATTGTCAATTTTTTTGTCTTGTTAATTGTGTATAATTCTACTTACAACCCGCCATAACTTTCACTATCAGCTACAGCCGAAGCTGAGGATTGTGCGGAAGCATGGGCAATGCCATTTCCTAATCCTAAACTTCCACATCCGCCGGGACATCCACCAAGATCTCCATAATCATTGCCTGCTAATCCGACGCCATATCCACCACCTCCTCCTCGACCACCACCTCCTCCTGATCCAAAACCGCTTCCGCTCCCACGGCCACCTCCGGCTCCAAATCCTCCTCCTCCGCCACCACCTCCGCCGCCACCTCCTCCTCCTAGTCCTCCGCCATAACCATGACCAGATCCTCCTCCTCCTCCTATTCCTCCTCCTAGTCCTCCGCCAAATCCACCACCACCTCCTCCTCCTCCTCCTTGACCACGTCCTCCGCCAAAACCTCCTATTATCATAAAGAATATATGCAGCAATTTTCTAAAATAACTTTTATATTAATTTACCTCCATATCCCCCGCCTCTTCCACCTCCTGCTGCTGATGCTATTCCTCCTGCTGCTCCTATTCCTCCCGCTGCTGCCAATCCTCCTGCTGCTCCTAATCCTCCTGCTGCTCCTATTCCTCCTGCTGCTCCAAATCCTCCTGCGGCTCCAAATCCGGCTGAAGCACCTAGGCCAAAACCGGCGCCAAATCCTCCTCCTATATGAGTCCTAGTTTCTCCTTGAGCTGGTTTCTCAGCAATCGAACGACGATTTCGAATTTTCTTTCCAGCAAAAAGAGTTCTTAATCTCTGCCAAAAAATAAAACATATTTAGCAAATATCGATTTTTTTTTATTAAATGTACCATAGGTTCTTCCAATGCTTTAACATTTTCTGGTCGAAAGTACACTCCATCACCAGCCGCATCAAATGGAATCGGGTTCAACAAAAGATAACTGGCGTGTGCCGACCTAGGCGAACCGCTTGGAATGGTATTACTAAGGCCACCATCTAGATCTTCAATTGAAGAAACACGACTTTTAGGTTTGGAAATCACATCGATTAAATAAACAACACCAACAGGTTTAGGCGAGAGTACTTCTTCACTAATATCTTCGTCTTGTGCTTGGTGGCTAATGGCTATTAAAGCCACTAGCAGCAAATATCGAAACGCAATTGGTAGCATCATCACAAACTTTGATGCATAATCAAATAAATGGTTTGCTTTTATAGATATCGAATCGAGAAGCAGGAGGTTTTGTTGTTAAATTTGCATCACGATTTTATGGTGGTTAAAAAAAAATTCAATTATATTCATGTTTTATCAATAAGTTATTTATTGATTTCATATATATTTTTTTTCTAAAATACTTAGTTGTTCTATTTATTTAAAAACAAATTGTTAATTCAAATTGTAATCAAAATATACCTAATGCATACTCATTAGGCTTGATTAGATATGCGCGCGCGCACCCCTTTCTACCAAAATCTTGAAACTTGTAAATATAATAAACGTCATTATAATAATCTTTAAGGTCATTAACAATTTTTTTCTGATTTCACAATCTTTGGAAATGCAAAAATCGTTTACTTGATAAATTATTGCACTGAGGTACACAACATTTTAATTATTTGATGTAATTGATGTAATTTTTCAATAAGAATTTTGTTGCTTGGCAATACGACGAAAAAAACTGAACTCTGAAAAAATGACAACAGGACGAGTCCTGAAAGTTTCCAAAGGACTGAAAAAATGATGAGTCATTTTTTCTGCCAGTGTTTTGAGTCGTATTGCCTTTCAGCAGCAAAATTCGCATTTAGAAAAATGCAACTTTACTAGTCCGACAAAAAAAAGCTCGGGTGTAATTTGGTAAGATAATTTAATCAGCAATAAAAGTATACAAAAACTAACATGACATTTATTTTTAGTCTAGCATTTGTTTAGGGAAAAGCTACTACGATGTAAAGGCTAGTGCATCATATTCGCTGTAATAAAAACTACTGTCCTATATTCGATGTCAAAATGACCAAAATGCAACGCCATGTGCGAGTACTCACATGCTAATTAAATTCTTTAAATTATTAAAAAAAACTAACTACCATTTTAAAAATAATAGTAGGTGGCCAAGAATGCGCCGCGCATTCCTAACATAAAATTTTGACAAAATGCAATGGGTGTATTAAGGTATAAAAAATATATATAAGAAATGAAAAGAACAAAAATTTCTGCTACAAAAAATTAAAATATTTTAGAAAAAAAAAATTATTTTAAAAATACTAATATTTTATTGTTATAATAACAATTGGCTATTGATAATAATAATATTAATTATAGTATTAAGCATGTTTACTATTTTTTATTTCATAAAAATATATGCTTTTAATTGGCATATTTTTATACAAATTAAAAAATATTTTGTTAAATTTATTTTTTCATTTTATTGTTTATTGTAAAATATTATTAATGTATTAATTTTATGGTTTTAAGTTTAATGTATATTTTTTTTATTGTAAAATATTTTTATTGTTGTAATATATCATACCTAGTACAATTTTTTAAATAAAAAAATTATAATTATTTTTTACAAAAAATTAGTACGCGTTTGTAACTTTAACATCCGTAAATAAAGCGATAATTGCGACAATAATTAATCAGACACATATGTGCATTCTATAAAATTTTAATACCCAATCCAATAATTAATTATCAAACACTATTTAATTCAAAAATATTATCTCATGTTAGAATTATTAATTTCAATAAATTTAAAATAAAGTTACATAAAAAATATTAATATAAAGTGCACAACACAATACACAATAAAATTTGCTCTTACTATTAAATTAATGCTGCTGACATTCGTCAAGAACTTAAGACCAAGGTTAAAGTCAACATAATGAAAAGCAGATTAAATTTTGCGCTTAATAGTCAGGAATTAATTTAATTACAAGCTAAAAATTCCAATTCATTGAAAAATCAAAAAAATAGTTAAGAAGTAAATGAAGACCGATTGAATGTTATTCTTTTCTTAACATTTCTTTGTAGATTTTTTCAAGGTCTTATACACAGAAAATCCGCAATATTTTTAATTTCATACTTATAAATAAATATACGATTCACAAACTGTCTATAAGTAATACTTTTAATTATATAAAATTTTTATAAACAACATTTCATAATTTAAATTAATATTTTTTAATTAAAAGCATTCTTAAGAGTTAAAATAACTTTTATAGAAGAACTTTTATATAAATACTTTAATTTATAAAAATATTAAAATTTTGTAAATGTTCTTTTCAAGTAAGTTAAAATCAGCGATCATGACCGAACAAATCCGCTCTTGTAGAGCAAGGATCGTAAACTTTGGTCCTGTGAGAGGCGCGCCCCCGTATCCGAGACGGTCACAACGCGAACTACATCCTGGAAGGTGCACACGCCCGAACATTGTATTATGTATTATTAACTAAATAATAGTAAAACCGCTCAATTAATTAACTACCAATTTTAAACTTATAATTGCAATGTGTTCTTTACTACATACCCATTATAAAAATAAATGAACCTCATTAACGATTTAAATTGTGTATTAAGAAAAAATTTCCT